>OZ010693.1:6464129-6598062 GCA_963932265.1 Thymelicus lineola | reverse complement strand
TTGTAATTACAACTAATATGTAGTAAATAATGTAAATATGTAGTAAATATGTAGTGTCTTTTTAATTAGACTGTAAACATTTATTTCCAATCAACTTATAGATAGTTTTAGTTATATTTGATTATTAAGTGGGTATGATTGAATTTGTTAATCAATAAAATAACAGGTGAACTACAAGCCCATTTCCGATTTTCATTCACTACATTTAAGTTATAATTCAAATAGAGCCTAAATTACCAATAACTTATGTTGCCTCCGTAATTCGAGGAAATTAGTATTATAATTTTACTTTACTATCAAATGATAACATGCAATCGTTATTATACAGATATAATTCGTATTGAATTTTAATATTGAGAATTCAATAGGTTTCCGCTATAAACATGATAACTGGACTATAAAAGTGCCATGAGCACAGATACATGGGTCGTGCCTAATTTGAGACGTAAAACATGCTATTGTTGCTAGTAATTTATTGATATGTTATATGAATATTATACATATTACCCATGTTTATTTTTACATTAATGATCTTACGACTATGCTAAGTTATTTTAAGGTACTTACTAAACTTGTAAAAGTCATACCTACATTGCATCATTTAGCTCCTTATAGACGACAAAATCTTTTTTACACGCTTTATATTAGCTTCACCTGTATGTTTGTTTGTTTGTCTGTTTGTTTGTTTGTAACTTCTCTTTGGACTTGATTTTGACCCACTTCAAACGGTCAGATTTCTTTCAAACTTCGTAGACTTATCGAGGACCGATGATTCAATATTTAAAGAAAAAAAGAAAGAAAAAAAAACCTAAATTTCATTTCAAAAAAATCAAACCAAAAAATTAAAAAATAAATAATAGTTTTAAAAAACTAAAAAAACACGCTTTTATAGAAAATCCAACAAAAACAAGTAAAAAATAAATTTGAATTAAGAATCGTGTAATTGTAATAAAAGCGTGGGGTGCATGGTGTCAATGAGTAGAAGGATTATTATTTTGATTATATCCTAAAAAACACCCCACGCTTTTACAATTACAGTTACACGATTCTTAATTCAAATTTATTTTCTACTTTTTTTGTAGGATTTTCTATAAAAATGTGTTTTTTAGTTTTTTAAAACTATTATTTATTCATGACTAGCTGTTACCCGCGACTTCGTACGCCGAAAATAAAGATCCCTTCATTATAAAACATGTTTTTCATAAATTGACAGCAAACTTGTCCATACTATGAAGAGAGGAGACCCGTGCCTTGTAATAGTCCATATGGTATAGTAATAGTCCATTATGGGTTGAAGCTAAAACATCTATACTTAGTACATATATCGTATTATGTAAATGAGTAAAATATTAAACAAATCTTTAGTGTTGATAATGAAATGATAACTACGATCTGATATTGTAGCGTGATTGGTAGTCAGCAAGATACTAAACTCTTCACCAAAATTACAGCAAAAGTGACATGTTCTTAGAACCCATTAATTACCCATCGGGAGAAGCATTCATAGCCCGGGCGCAGCGGCTTGTGTCGGTTCTAATAGTAATCGATGAAGTTAAACAACAGCGAGTGCGGTCGGTAGTTGGATAGGTGACCGCTAGTGGCAAAAAATTCTTAAGCTCTCCGAGCTTCGGAGGGCACGTAAGGCTGTCGGTCCCGGTTGTTGTCGTAAGGTAACAGTCGTTATGACTTCCGACACTTGGGTTGATTTCTAATCCCTCCATCAATCCACACTGGAGCAAAGTGGTGGAGTATGCTCTAGGCGTCCTCAAGAGTGAGTGTTCAGTAGTGAGCAATTAATGACCCACCCATAGGAAAGGTCCCAAAATACCTACCTTTTAAATTTACATTGTAATTTTACAGAATACACAAAAAAATATCTTTCTTTTCTTTTTGGGCAGCAGCAAATCAGTGATTCCTTTAGCGTTGCTAATGTACATTGGCGAAAGTGACCACTTACCATGAGGTGACTCATCTGTTCGTTTTACAACTTCTTACTCCAAACATACTCTAAACTTACAACCTCCAGTTTTAGCCCTTAGGGAATGTATTACCAAACAATCATGTTACAGTTATTTTTGTTTTATGTAAGATTATATACTAACTACCAACTTTCACAGTTTTACCTTAAAAATCCGGGCAAATGCGTGTCAGGTCACGTGCAACATTGGGTTCCAAAGTAGTAAGTTTATTGAATATAACTCATTAACTACGATACTTATGTTAACATAGCCTTGATAATTTTCCTTATAAATTCATCGTATAACCTATTTTTGAGAATTTTTTCACTTGTCCAACTCAAACCGTTTAGTCGTTAGGGGGGAGACTTGACTTGACTTGGGTACCCAAAATTAGCACTTTCAAGCCAAATATTTCGCAAACGGAACTCTACATCCAAAAATGGTCTCAAAAGACCCATAATATTTTTGAAAAAACTTTTCAACGATACCCCACACTATAGGGATGAATAAAAAAATAATGCTCACGTTACCTGTAGTGGAGGTACCCCGAAAAAAAAAGATTTTTCAGTAGTTTATTCTACGATTTTGTAAATATGTATATCCATGCCAAATTATAGCTTTCTAGCACTAAGGGTCTCGGCGCTTTGCTTTGGACAGACGGACAGACTGACGGACGGACATGACGAAGCTATTAGGGTTCCGATTTTACTTCAGAACCCTAAAAATGACGGAGTTTCGTATAAACATTCCCTGAATTAACCATTTAAAGATTGATTTTTCAAATTATGTTAAAGTTAATTTTTGTTTATAACAGTCGAACTGAGAACCTGCTACTTTTTTGAAGTTGGTTAAAAAACCGGCTAATAGCGTGTCAGGTAACATAGGATTTCGAAGTTCTAAGTTCATAGAACTCAATAACTACGTATGCTAATAATAATATAGCCATGATAGTTTTCCTTTTGATGCTATTGCCATGAATTTTTTTACGTGTCTAACACTTACGAATATTTCGCAAACAGACCCCTCAATCGAAAAATGGAATATGGACCCTTATTATTTTTGAGAGACCTTTTCCACGATACCCCGCACTATGGGGTGCGTGACGGAAAAAATTATCCATATATTACCTCTAGAAGAGGTATCCTAAAAACATATTTTTAAAAATGTTATTCTACCAGTAGTTTAAATAAACATGTATATCCTTGCTAAATTACAGCTTTCTAGCACTAAGGGCCTCTGCGCTATGCTACGAACGGACGGATGGATGGAAGGACGGACGGGCATGATGAAACTATGAGAATTCTGTTTTGACTTCGGAACCCTAAAAAGAGTCATAAAAATCGCTTCATAAAATATAACGAATCTATCAACTACATATAACAAAATTTGACCTTATCCCTCAGGAACAGGTCTTTTTCCGGGATAAAAAGTATCCTATGTCCTTTCCCGAGCTCAATTCTATATCTGTACCAAATTTCATCAATATCGGTTTAGTGGCTTGAAAGAGTTATCCCTCAGGAACAGGTCTATCTTCCGGGATAAAAAGTATCCTATGTCCTTTCCCGAGCTCAATTCTATATCTGTACCAAATTTCATCAATATCGGTTTAGTGGCTTGAAAGAGTTATCCCTCAGGAGCAGGTCTATTTTCCGTGATAAAAAGTATCCTATGTCCTTTCCCGAGCTCAATTCTATATCTGTACCAAACATCAAAATCGGTTCAGATTTTTAGGCTTGAAAGAGTTATCCCTCAGGAACAGGTATATTTTCCGGGATAAAAAGTATCCTATGTCCTTTCCCGAGCTCAATTCTATATCTGTACCAAATTTCATCAAAATCGGTTTAGTGGCTTGAAAGAGTTATCCCTCAGGAACAGGTATATTTTCCGTGATAAAAAGTATCCTATGTCCTTTCCCGAGCTCAATTCTATATCTGTACCAAACATCAAAATCGGTTCAGATTTTTAGGCTTGAAAGAGTTATCCCTCAGGAACAGGTATATTTTCCGGGATAAAAAGTATCCTATGTCCTTTCCCGAGCTCAATTCTATATCTGTACCAAATTTCATCAAAATCGGTTTAGTGGCTTGAAAGAGTTATCCCTCAGGAGCAGGTCTATTTTCCGTGATAAAAAGTATCCTATGTCCTTTCCCGAGCTCAATTCTATATCTGTACCAAATTTTATCAAAATCGGTTTAGTGGCTTGAAAGAGTTATCCCTCAGGAACAGGTCTATTTTCCGGGATAAAAAGTATCCTATGTCCTTTCCCGAGCTCAATTCTATATCTGTACCAAATTTCATCAAAATCGGTTCAGTGGTTTTGGCGTGGAATAGTTATCCCTCAGGAACACGTCTATTTTCCGGGATAAAAAGTATCCTATGTCCATTCCCGAGCTCAATTCTATATCTGTACCAAATTTTATCAAAATCGGTTTAGTGGCTTGAAATTGTTATCCCTCAGGAACAGGTCTATTTTCCGGGATAAAAACTATCCTATATCCATTCCCGTGCTCAATTCTATATCTGTACCAAATTTCATCAAAATCGGTTTAGTGGCTTAAAAGAGTTATCCCTCAGGAACAGGTCTATTTTCCGGGATAAAAAGTATCCTATGTCCTTTTCCGAGCTCAATTCTATATCTGTACCAAATTTCATCAAAATCGGTTCAGTGGTTTTGGCGTGGAATAGTTATCCCTCAGGAACACGTATATTTTCCGGGATAAAAAGTATCCTATGTTCATTCCCGAGCTCAATTCCATATCTGTACCAAATTTCATCAAAATCGGTTCAGTGTTTTAGGCGTTATTGAGTAGCAGACAGAGTTACTTTCGCATTTATAATATTAGTATAGATTTTTGAGAATTTTTTCACTTGTCCAACTCAAACCGTTTAGTCGTTAGGGGGGAGACTTGACTTGACTTGGGTACCCAAAATTAGCACTTTCAAGCCAAATATTTCGCAAACGGAACTCTACATCCAAAAATGGTCTCAAAAGACCCATAATATTTTTGAAAAAACTTTTCAACGATACCCCACACTATAGGGATGAATAAAAAAATAATGCTCACGTTACCTGTAGTGGAGGTACCCCGAAAAAAAAAGATTTTTCAGTAGTTTATTCTACGATTTTGTAAATATGTATATCCATGCCAAATTATAGCTTTCTAGCACTAAGGGTCTCGGCGCTTTGCTTTGGACAGACGGACAGACTGACGGACGGACATGACGAAGCTATTAGGGTTCCGATTTTACTTCAGAACCCTAAAAATGACGGAGTTTCGTATAAACATTCCCTGAATTAACCATTTAAAGATTGATTTTTCAAATTATGTTAAAGTTAATTTTTGTTTATAACAGTCGAACTGAGAACCTGCTACTTTTTTGAAGTTGGTTAAAAAACCGGCTAATAGCGTGTCAGGTAACATAGGATTTCGAAGTTCTAAGTTCATAGAACTCAATAACTACGTATGCTAATAATAATATAGCCATGATAGTTTTCCTTTTGATGCTATTGCCATGAATTTTTTTACGTGTCTAACACTTACGAATATTTCGCAAACAGACCCCTCAATCGAAAAATGGAATATGGACCCTTATTATTTTTGAGAGACCTTTTCCACGATACCCCGCACTATGGGGTGCGTGACGGAAAAAATTATCCCTATATTACCTCTAGAAGAGGTATCCTAAAAACATATTTTTAAAAATGTTATTCTACCAGTAGTTTAAATAAACATGTATATCCTTGCTAAATTACAGCTTTCTAGCACTAAGGGCCTCTGCGCTATGCTACGAACGGACGGATGGATGGACGGACGGACGGGCATGATGAAACTATGAGAATTCTGTTTTGACTTCGGAACCCTAAAAAGAGTCATAAAAATCGCTTCATAAAATATAACGAATCTATCAACTACATATAACAAAATTTGACCTTATCCCTCAGGAACAGGTCTTTTTCCGGGATAAAAAGTATCCTATGTCCTTTCCCGAGCTCAATTCTATATCTGTACCAAATTTCATCAATATCGGTTTAGTGGCTTGAAAGAGTTATCCCTCAGGAACAGGTCTATTTTCCGGGATAAAAAGTATCCTATGTCCTTTCCCGAGCTCAATTCTATATCTGTACCAAATTTCATCAATATCGGTTTAGTGGCTTGAAAGAGTTATCCCTCAGGAGCAGGTCTATTTTCCGTGATAAAAAGTATCCTATGTCCTTTCCCGAGCTCAATTCTATATCTGTACCAAACATCAAAATCGGTTCAGATTTTTAGGCTTGAAAGAGTTATCCCTCAGGAACAGGTATATTTTCCGGGATAAAAAGTATCCTATGTCCATTCCCGAGCTCAATTCTATATCTGTACCAAATTTTATCAAAATCGGTTTAGTGGCTTGAAATTGTTATCCCTCAGGAACAGGTCTATTTTCCGGGATAAAAACTATCCTATGTCCATTCCCGTGCTCAATTCTATATCTGTACCAAATTTCATCAAAATCGGTTTAGTGGCTTAAAAGAGTTATCCCTCAGGAACAGGTCTATTTTCCGGGATAAAAAGTATCCTATGTCCTTTTCCGAGCTCAATTCTATATCTGTACCAAATTTCATCAAAATCGGTTCAGTGGTTTTGGCGTGGAATAGTTATCCCTCAGGAACACGTATATTTTCCGGGATAAAAAGTATCCTATGTTCATTCCCGAGCTCAATTCCATATCTGTACCAAATTTCATCAAAATCGGTTCAGTGTTTTAGGCGTTATTGAGTAGCAGACAGAGTTACTTTCGCATTTATAATATTAAGTATAGATTAAAGCCTAGATCGTCTTTACCCACGTTACTCCAATGAAAACTGATAATTTTTTAACCACTCCAAGCCCTTTGAAAAACGTTAGTAACATTTATGAACTAAAATATGCAGACCAACTGATAAGCGTGTCTTACTTAATAAGCACGAAAGTGTTCTTGAACTCATGACGACATGTTTTTGGTTTGTGAGTTTCACAAAGAAACCTATAATAAGTCTTACGTTATTTTACGAATTCTAAATTTAAAACACACGTGGTACATTTTGTTGTCATCAAGCACATGCAGAAGGCGAAGAGGGGAATTGTGTTAAAGTTATTAGGACGAAGCGTTTTCACATCAAAACTGTCAGCTCACGGCATGACTAATGATCAATCGTTTTCGCTTTTATTCGCCGTAGGGGAATCTCCTTGCAACACTTAAGGCTTTATTCTACTGCAAAAACCTGTCATGTAGAACACATTAAAAGTACTTTTATACATGGTGTGTGTTTGTGTATGTTGTGTATGTGTTGTCAAAATTCATATTTATTAGAAAATTGCTGGTGAAAATCAAACCGAAATTGTAGCATATATACTTATACAATCAAGACAGGATCAAATCTCGAAGACTGACTGATTGCTGGAGGAAACACGTTTCTAGTAAATATCTTACCTCGTCCAACGTTGGCAAAACTGTTGCGTTAGCGGATAGCCAGAATATTATTAACAACCATGACAAAAATAGTCTTATCGTATCCCTACTCGTATCGATCGATTAATTATGAGATAGCTATGTTGTGTATGAAGCCAAAGGCTCAATGAACGAGGTATTATATTTCCTTTGACCGTTTCAAGTAATTACTTGCGTGGTATGATCTGGTATTTTGCAAAATTTACGATCACAAGCATATCAATGACTTTAAAATGTACCTATGTTTGTAGATAACACAATCATAAATATGCCAATAATATGGTGTTAGTGGAATAATCCTTTACAATATTTGTGTGCGTGGGCTGGAACGATGTTATAATAATTCCTGGCAATCAAATTTTAATGACTAGAAATAAAGGATCCGATCCGCAGTTTGAAAGGAATTTACGATTTGTTTCATGTGCTTATTAATTAACGCTATTATCGAGTGATTTAAGGGCTCGTTCGGTTTTATAATAACGCTACACACTTATTGCCCCACACTACGATTCCCTGTGTTTTCGATGCCAAGGACAACACACAAAGACAAGGACATACCTAGACAGAGAACAGAATTTCTAACTCATCCTTCAAAATTCCTCCTCGCTGGGAATCGAACCTAGCACCCTCGGTACGGGGCGGTCCGGTGTAGTAACCGTTACCGGGTCGGGTGTAATAAAATTGGATTGGATTGGATTAAATTAGAAATGTAGTATGTACGTAAATCTAAACTAGACTACCTAGTATAGGTGATCAGTTTTGAAACAAGCTACTCCTAAGTAGGTAAGTATATTGAAAATAATAATAATATTATATTTGAATTAACTTTAATCTGAAAATAACGCTATAACTGAGCTTCATGTAACTATTCTCCAAATCAGAACGAACAATCTTTGCTTCGATATAATAAAATGCTTAAAATATTCACCCCATGTGTTTTCTTAGATAGATACTGCGTAGAATAAATACTGGACGGGCGTGATATCACGCGAATTCTTGTTAGCATAGAAATTACGATTTAGTATGTAAAATTCAAGATATAAAGACCGTATAAAGATAAAACAAGCGTTTTTATTGGAACAATATTGTAGATATCTTCTCTAAATTAATCATTTAACAGTATGCGATGTTTTGAGTGTCTTCTTGTTTGTTAGATGATTGTAAATCAGCTAGATATTAGCAAGATTATATTAAAAGTGTCCGATTTATTAGTATTGCTAATTAGGAGACCGTTTTTTTGTACGATGGTTTTTGTAAGATTATCTAATTTAATTATAGAGAAAAAAGAAGGTTTGCAATAATATGACTTTTACAACAACAATCTCAGTGTCTTAATATGTAAATTAAAGCTCGAGTTCAGCAATGGGCAGAAAAATTTTTGGTCATAATATCGCATTAGATTACAAAAACTGTAATCTTATTGATTGTAAGTTTATTGACTATTACTCATTATCTACTTATGCTAACATAGCCATGATATTTTTCTTCTAAATTCATCATATAAATTATTTTTTTTAGATTTTTTGCACTTGTTTAACTCCAACCGTTTAATCCGCAGGGGGAGGGGGCACTTAGGAGACCCCCGAGACGGCTGGCGTGTCCCGTGTTCCGGCACGCTAGGTTGAATGGTGAGTGGCACGACTGGTGGGCGTCCCACAAGATGAGCCCGAGCTCGGGCAACCGTCGGCGGAGCAGCGGAAGTGTGCGAAAGCGTCCCCGCAGCTCCGCCGAAAGACGGTGAGGAGGAACACCGCTGGTTTTTAGCCGGTAAGAATCCGGCATAACCCGACAGCGCCCCCCCGCGCCTGTCGGGTATCCATGAGGATTTTCCAGCGATCACAAAAAACAAAAGGGGGAGGGGGCACTTGACTCTATTCAAAATGAGCAGTTTAAAGCCAAATATTTCTCAATCTAACCTCTAAATCCAAAAATGGTCTTAGGAGACCCATAACATTTGTGAAAGACCTTTTCAACGATACCCTACACTATGGGGTAAACAAATTCATCTTAACGTTACATACAGAGGAGGCAACCTGAAAAAAATCTATTTTACTTCGGAACCCTAAAAACTAAAGGTAAATAAAATGCAACATTGCAAACATAAAACTCAAAAGCAAGTTACAACAACAAACAGCCTAAAAACACCGATATTAATGCTGCCCTCCTTATGATAAACAACGTATCTGCATTTCAGCAAGTTCCGAGATAAACGCGCCTAAAGTTTTTTTTCTTATTTTTGTTGTCACGACTACACTAATTGAGATATTTTCAAAATTGTTAAAATTAATTGTTACTATATGTGTGTATTTTATGACTCATTACATTTTTCTGTTTTCTAAATGTTTTCTGAGTTAATAGAACCCAAAAAGTGTTAATTTTTAAGCAGTTGCATTGCTTATACCTAGGAAAATTATTCAGTTACGTTAATTATCACTAGGAAAGTGCTCTTACGTGTTTATGCCTTGTATTTCTTTCATATAGTTTAACGAAATCCTATAAATAATAATCGCATTGGCTCCTTGTGCCATTAATTAATCAAATTAATGAAATGTACGTAAGTATATTAGTTCATTGCGTCAAATAGACGAGATTTTTGGTATAACTTACCTATTTAATTTCAAAGTTAATAATATATAAAAACTAATATAACTCTAAACGTAATGGACAATACGTTGTTCTTCATAAGGAAGAGAATGAAAATTTTGCACATACGTTGTTTATGCTTACCTTTATTTTTATTTCTATAATACATACGAAAAAATAGATAATAGATCTAGATAGATCTAATTTCGCTGATTACGAATATGCTAATAACTCGTTTGCGCCAAAAATGTCAGATACGTTGTTTATCATAACGAGGGCAGAATGTATGTGTTAATAAAGTCACGTGACGTTTTTGGTGCGAAAGGAGACCACCAAAATCCCATACACCTCCGGGCTAAGAATACTCGTATAATATATTAATGTAATGTAACCTATGTTAATGTACCATACGTTACATTAATGATTGTTATGTTATTTAATACATAAATATTATTGTATTTTCTTAACTCAAACAAATTTTAAAAAATTCTTTGGGGCTAAAGAGAAATAACAGTAGCAATGGTATGGTTACTGCAGAGTACCTACATCTGGGTTGCAATTCCATAATTAAGGCAATTTTATTCATCATTCAATCATTGAGTAAATTCAGTTTCCTAGGAGTTATGAGAGGTAGTTCGCAAGATCAGAAATCGTCAAATCCGTAAAACAAAGCCACATTCGCAAGAAACCTTAGAACGAAAACACATCCGTAAGCAAATAACACTGACAGTATGAAAAAGAAAATTATTAATCGTTTGTGATTGACAGTTTCACTTTGACATAATTAGGACTATAATATGAGTATATGAGTATTTATTATCTACTCATTTTTAACTTTTAAAACATATTTCAACTGAAACTTATTGTTTTTTATATGTAATCAAGCTAAAATCTTTTTTTTGGTTGGACCTAACAACACATCTCCCTCGCATTAACAGATTAACATTTAAACGAAAATAAATTTATGTCTCAGCACGAAAAAGAGCATAACAAATCTGGCTTATAAAAATATTAAGCGAAATAAAAGTCCCAAAAAACCAAACTTCCTATAGGAAATGCCGAATTCTTCCTTCTTAGCTTTTTATCAGTCCAATGTGTTGACAGTCACGGTTACCAATAATATTCAATGGGCTATTCACAATGGCCCAAACCGACGAAGGGTAAACATGGCATTCAAAAAATTCCATATTTCTCTCAATAACGTCACCGTACAAAATCAGCAAATATGAACCCCGGCTGAATGCGTGAATCACTAAATTAATATCCTTGAAATCTAATCAAAGCAATTAAGAATGAGTCTTTCTTATATTGCTGTATCTATCTCTTTTTCTCTTGCAAAATAATGGAGTTGCTATCTTTGTCTCGAAACTTTTTATAACTTTTTTCTTACGTAGATGTGACAGGGGTTGACCCCCAATATTTCACGTGCGGTGTCTAGAAGGCACCCACGCTCAGGTAGCAAACATTATCACTATAGGCGCTGTTCATAATTTAAAACGATCCCTTAAAAAATGTTGTGTCATGGCATAGAGTCGATATTTAACACAAAAGTTTGTAAATACAAATTTATGAAATCAATGTGTCTTTCTCTAATATTAAATGCTAAAGCAATTTAGAAAACGTGGATTTATATGACGTTTGTCATATAAATGTTAATTTATACTCGTAGAACATACTGTATTGTATCTACAATATAAAACCATATATTATGTATATAAATAATTATTGTAGATTGTCTTATCTATAAGGATTTACGTGATTTATGTATTAATTATATGGATATGGTTCTACCGGATTAGGCACTAATAAATTGAGTTTAACTACGCAATCACTCCTTAATTCCAGCTCTTGATATCTCAATTGTCAATAAGAAAAATTGAGTAGGAATTATGTTAGTCTGTTCTGATTCCAATCTGATAAAATCATGGTATGATGTAAAAATAGCTTAATCGGGAGCTATTGTTTTTACGAGAAGGATTACTATATCCTATGGCAAACCGCCGGTACTACTATTAAATTTTAATATTGTTTGGACTTACTGTTTTACAGTTAAAAATACAAAAACAGACACAAAATGGGGCTCCATTTCTTTCTTGTGAGTAAATCCGAACGAAACTATGAAACAGATAAAAAATAAGCCGCTCACAACCAAGCTGCAAAGAAAAAAGTTACGAACAAAATATTAATCTCAAAAAAGATAAAGCGCTATTTGGTTCGTTATTTTTTGCGATATGCCATCTTTTGTGCCAATTATAAAATTGTATGCAACTTTGCAGCTCTTTTTTTGATGACACGAATGTTAACGATAGGTGGGAATTTGTGGACAAAGCTCAGAACGATTTTTTGTGCTTTTTTTCACTAAATTGATGTGTTCATGCTTTTGTTTTAGATGCGATGAATTTAAACCTGTCTCAAATAAATACAAGTAGTTTAAAAATACAATACAAATTGTAGTTATATTATTTAAGACTAGGGTAGGTGGACGGTGTTTTGAATGCATTTTACTATGACATGGATGACATATTGTATATAGGCTTCTACCCGTGACTTCATCTGCGTGAACTTCATTTTTAGGTCCAAAGAGGATTGAAATTTGCCAAAAAACCGGCCAAGTGCGAGTAGGACACGCGTACCGACCGAGGTTACGTGAAATTTTGTTAACATTTTTTATTGAAAAGCTGAACTGTAACAAACTTAATCTTGCCGTTGGAAAATTGTCGTTCCCATACTTGGACATGGATCGCGGTCCATTTACCAACTACAAATGAGTGTAATTACTTTTTTGCGTTCTTACAACTATATAAATTAACGGTTTTCGGATTTGCCTTTGTGAAACAGTATTTTTGAGAATACTCTTTATTGTTGACTAGACACGTAGCTATAGTGGAGAGGGACCCAGGAGGGGAAAAAGTAGGTACTTACCTCGGCCTTCGACCGCGTCTTCTCGATCCAGCTGGCAGTTTTGAACTTGGTATCTGTTGTTGGTTCTAGCTCTTGTGAAGTTTAAATTGATGGGCCCATCCGTAATTAGTATTTGACTGCGTTTTAATAAGTTTTTGCACGGAGCACAGTTGAATTGAATTTACTCGCAAGCGCCGGCGATGTCTTCCGAGTGCTACAGTGGCGCCGCGTCGCATGCCGGGAGAAACTTTTGCCGCGTTCTTCATTTACGCGGCAAGCGCATGGCGGAAACATTCGAATTTGGCCGAGGAAGAAATTAGATAAAGGATAGGGATCGGGAAGTCCAAACAATTGTATTATAGTTCAACGTGAATTACCCAACAGGTTTTGAACCCCTTGCGAGTGTCCAAATAACCTTGAATTTTTCACAGCCCCAAGAGTATTGAATATTAATTTAAAATTGATACCTCCACGCGTTAGTGAGAAAAAGAGACCTGACTGACGGACAGTTAAACGGACAAGGAAGTGATTAAGACTTGTCAAATCAAAAAGATATGTTATATTTTTTTATCAATAGTAAACAAGCCATGTTTGTAACAACCAATTGTGCTAGGTAAAAAACATAAGAAGATATGTATAATAGTCCCTTAGCAAGACGGGGCAATTATTTAGCCTCCGATCTAACTCGTTACTAATAGGCACACAGTCCTTTTCAACGAGCCGCTGAGGTAAGTTAGGCTAAAGACACACCTAGTGAGGAGATATATCTTTTTAAAATCTTTAATCAATCGTCTCAACTAAAAATGTTTCATAACTGTTTTGCTAAAGTATGGTTGAATGAATGCATTAATATTATGTTTCTTATTGTTAGGACAACAAAAATTATCTCAATTTACATTTAATTTTATTATTTATCTTTTCTAGTTAAACCACTTTTGAAATTAATATCATTGGTCATTAATTTGCAGAATTCATTGTTATTAAGGTATTAGTTTATTTTGAAAAAATCCGTGAGCACAAAATCAAACATGCGTAATATCTCCCTCCCTCACAAAAAGTAAATTTTCACTATTATAAAATCTAGTGTAAAACATTTATAAAAGTGTAAACCAAAATACATACCTGCAGCAATAATATATCCTATATATACTTCACATTTATCCGACGAACTTTAACATTATTGACCAATACCATTACTACAGATAACGTCACGTAAAACTACTACGTGAAAACATCAGTGAGTGCCAGCCTTAACATTTGGTCCGCTCGAAGCAAATTATACCATGCGCAGCGGGGCACTGAGCTTGTTTAACGCCATATATCGAATTTCTACCAGTCACTAAACGATTTATCGAAATTACTAGCTGAATGGGACCTTCAAGTTATTTTCTAATCATTACAGGTGAATAATGACCGCGCTGACAGCTAACGTGTTGCGAGTGTATATTTTGCAGCTAATTAAAATAAAGAAAAACGGTAAAGTATGAGTGAAGGCAGTCGTAAATATAAATTGTTGTTTAAATCATTAGATGTTTAGATCATGCGTGGGTTATGCTCCGTACAGGAAAATTGACTTCAAATTGACATTCCATTGCAAGAGATATTTTGTTTGAGAAGATGCAGTACCTTACCTACAAATTGTTTTCGATGCTCCTTTGAAGAATAGAGAAAAGGTTTTATTTGTTATGGATAAGAAGTTAATTTTATTGTAAAGTGCTTTAATTTGGTTTTAATTAACGTTAGATATTACCTACTTGGACTTCTATAATCGGGACTAAAGATTTAACATATCCTCAGAATGAAGGTAGCAGACACAAATTACTAACAAAATTTTTAGGGTATTTTAAGTATTGCAATGTATTTTAAAATCATATGAACGTATGTAATCTATGCTTAAATACAATGCTACAATCAAATAGGATTTGACTATTGAGTTTTATACTCAATTTAAATGTTTGTACATTCCGAGAAATTAATTAGTTACAATTCCAAAATGTTCATGATTTTTTCTAATCTTACTTTTAATTGTATAGGTTAAACAAAATCTACAGCTAATGATCATTAATTCTTACAATTTAATTATGAATCAAATTTGCAATTATTATAAATCTGATCATTTACTTCGTCATGCTCGGAACATAGCGTCTATTTATCTTAGAACATTAATTAAAATGATTTAAATTTAAATAAAAAGTGGTAGTCAATAGCTTCAATTTCGGCCTCCCACTTACCAGGCATGGACTATAATCTTGCGTGATTCTCCAATTTCCTAAAGTTAAGTAGATACATACATACATACATACATTATCACTAGCTTCAGTGAAAGAAATCATTGTGATATTTAATCTCACTTAAGAAGACCTGAATGTTGTGATAGATAATATATTCGTATGTGCTAATGTTATTGATGAAATGACAATACAATCGCAACTACAAAAGCAGCAAAGGCTAAACATGATTATGTTATAATTATCATTTTGGTAAAACGATATCTTAAATCTCTTGACGCATTACCAGTGACCACCTACGTCAGATTAACTAGTAAAGTGGGAAGAGTCAATCTTATTCTAAAGAGATTAGGCAAGATACAAGGCACCGGTACTGTAAGGCCCGATGAGATTAAATTAGCATTACAAGACAACAAAGGCATTTAAAGTGTTGAATAAGTTGTAAGCTTAGTTTCTCGCTTAACTATTGTAGATGGAAGGTACAGATTTTACGCCGCAATTCTACTTACAGAACAAAATTGGCTTTTAAGAAATAGGTACATATCTAAGAACACGCTTGTAGATAAACTAGAGAAATTCCTTTAAAGAGTCAGAATTTGATTCCTATCAGAATCGAAATTATAGTAACGCCAATGTTCCCCTAGATACAGGATAATAATTTAAAATAAAATTTAAAGTGTACAAAAGCATGGAAAATAAACTTCAAGCTTCATAGAATTTAGAAATAATTAGTAAAATTTTTTTCATAACGTAATTTCCTCGATTTGGGCAAAGAAATAGCAAAGTTATCAGTTAGAAATAATAATTTAATCTTTGTAAGATGTTATTTCAAGAACCCAACTGGAGCATTAAAATGTACGAGTATTAAAAGCGGCTCTATAGTAATCTCAGATTGATTAAAATAATTCTAAATTTAATTAGTCTGGACAAATAAATTTGAATTTTGATTAAGTCAAAACGACTATGTTTCAGATGGTGGAGAGGAAAAAAATACAAATTAGGAGTGTAATAGGCTAAATCAATCTTTTTGATGCTAACGTCGGGCAAACAGGCATACGGCCCACCAACCGGCATAGTAAGTGGTCACCGTTGCCTATGGACACGTGCAGCACCAAGGGAGCTGCAAGTACGTTGCCGGCCTTGAAGGATACGATATACACTCTTCTTAAAGAACCTCATATCATAGCGCGTAGGTAATGCCTCAGAGGGAAGTTTGTTCCAAAACTCGCAAGTTCGTGGCAGAAAGGAGCACGAGAAACGAACGATTGACGACTGCCACGAGTAGAGGTGATATGCTTGAAACCATACTGCCTGACCATGACGGAAACCATACTGCCTGTCAAAGACCAGCTGGTCTGTAAAGAATAGTAATTTACTTAAATATTACAGAAAAACTTATGAGAAGTCTCTGGTTTTAAAATAAACGGCAAAAATAAATAAAATATAAAAATAACGGTAAATACATGATGGAACCCTCTCCAAGCGAGTTTAAGTCGCACTTGTCAAATTTATTTTTTGTTGCTTTATGTTTCAATTTACAAACAATAGTTAATATCGCTCTTCATTAATATCTGGGTGGCCTAATGGTTAGCTGGTTAAAAAGTTATTCATTTGATTTTTCATCATTTTAGTTTGCTCCCTTCCTCCTTCGAGATTTTTTTTTCTAGACTGTACAGCCTTGGGCTATGACTACTTTAATATTAGATGGTTCATCTGCCTTCTCAGCTATTTATATAAATAAAAATAAAAGGCACTCCGGTATTGCCGACAGAAGTGATAACATGAACAATTACTTATGTATTTTTTTAATCGTCAGAAAATATTTTATTTTGCAGGAAATACTTTGAAATGAAGTGTTTTTTTATTCATTATGTTTTTAGTGAAAGGCTGCCAACACCTTGTAAAGTTAATGTAAACTACAATACAATCTTGATATTAGTAAGAGCTGTAGTCTAAGTAACTATAGTTCTGTAGGTACTTCTCTCAGAGATGATGCCACAGGTAGGTGTCGAGTAAAATCTGATGTGTCGTAAACTGTATGGTTTCATTCCATCTCAAAAATACCCAAAGGCACGTTGGGTATTTTAATTAAATTGTTTTTTTATGTAAGAAGTTTTCACTTCAAAAATCGTAGATCTTTAAATGTTGAGATATTTACAGGGTGTTAAATTGATTAAACAGTAAATCAATCAAAATTAATGTTTTACTTTTATCAACTACGCAATACTACTTTCTTACCAGTGTCTCAAAAGGTTTTACCTTAATATTTGAAATTTCATAGAAGAAACTGCAATTTTGTGATAAAATGCTTTAAGATCTTTGAGCTCTTCAAAGGAATTTATTGACATAATGTCAAAACAAATTTAATGGTTTAAGTTTACCAATAATATATCTATCAAAGTTATTAACCCAAGTTTTATCGCAGTCGTAACTTAGATTAAATCAGTAACTTCACAGACAACTATGTATAGGCTTCATTACCATTAAACAAATTCTTATGCTTTGACATCTGCTTGACTAGCTGAAGATGTAATGATACATGTTGTATTTTTTAATTAATTGTCCTATTGTAAGTCATAATCAAAATTCTCAGAAAATGTATCAAAAATTTTATGTTGCAACAATTATGTATTCATGATAAGTTACTTTTTCAATTTTAAGAAATTGGTTAGAATCATTATCATATTCTTTTCTGGTACAAAACTGTGTACAATCGTCAAGATATCTAATAAAATAAATCAATTATGGGGATGGGAAAACTTTCCAACTTGCACTGAAATAACATGGCTCTAGGCCTCACCTCTTACTATTCAGCCCAAGAAGCGAGTTTTATTTAATCAGTGCGGAAACTCCGTAGTTCTTCAAACTGGCGAATTCACCGCGTGGATGAATTTGACCGTAACCAAACAACACAGATAGTTTACAATGCCTCTTTGTGAATTCTAGTTTTAAACTCGGGGAACTGGCAGTTACTACACCGAGTTTAGTTTACTCTTTGTGGGGTATTTCTAGACCCCAGGTGTAAGAAGAATTTTTGATTGTACATTTGGATCTTTATTATTGAATTCTGGGTAATGTAGGTAAATTTAAAAGATAAGAAGTTATTATTCTTCTTTTTGTTGGATCAACAATTTGCTCCAAGTTTACCCAACATAAATGATTAATTTATCATATTTATTAAAGAGTAATTCAACAACTTATACCCACAGTTAGTTTTTGATTATTATAGGTATAAAGCCTTAGTCATGAACATAACTGGGCATATAATTTTCTAAGAATATTTATAACTTTGTAAAAAGTATAAAATAATCAACAATTCTAATTACAAAACGGTGGTTGCGGTTCAAAGGTTCACGAGAGCCGTGGAACTTTAGACCACGTAAAGTTCGTGTCTTAGTTCTAACCGCCACAAACCCTCATGTTAGGAGTAACAAAATGTTGCTTGTTGCGGCTTGGCGTTCAACCATTGACATGCCGTTTTGATTAATTCTGCTTTTTCGTTTCATATTTATGTTAAATAAATTTTACATAATATATTTATGTAACTATATAAATTTTACATTTATATTAAGGCTCCGTGCCGCGATATCAACAATTTCGGTCAATTTTAATCACTGTTTGTGTGAACAGGATAAAGAGATTAAGCTTTGTTTTTTGTTACTATAAGAGTCTAATTCTTGTTCTTGCTGATAGGCCAGACGAATCTAACATATTATTTATAATAATGGCAAATCACCACTATTTAAAACCCTTCTTTTCCGAAAAGTAACGAGCAAGTGCTTTTTGTCTTCGTTTTACAACGAAAATACAAAATATTCCAAACATTAAAAAATATAAATAACATAAGTATACGGTCTTTTATTAAGTAGCCTAGCCAGTTTTTTAAATTTCTATCCAAATATAGCAGAATTTTTTTTTGAAATAACGTAATTTCGTTCGAAGTAAGTATTTTTTTTCTATTAATTAGAAACACTTTAAGGAAATTTTAAAAAATATACATTAATCTTCAGTTAATCCTTTAATAGAATCAAAATTTTATTTTATGAAAAAATAATGATTTCGTTTATTAATAATAGTTGCAAACTGAACTATATTATGGACCGCATTAAATATATTAAATTAGTACCGCCGAGGCTCTCTCCGCGTGAGGACGTATCGCTCTGTACGACGTAACGCTCACGTATTTTACGTAAAAATATACACAAATTGTACGCCGACTACCACATTTTGATCCAATTATTAAATTAATTATTGTTGATTTTAATAACACCACGAATCATCATGTTTCTATGAATTACAAAATTGGCTGTTTCAAGGCATGGGGGTGGGGTAGTTATAGTAGTATGGTAGTTATAGTAGTTCATATAGTTAGGAAGGAGATAAATATACTGAATTCAGCGAACATACCCGAGTGGGGTATCAAATGAAAGGGTTTGATTTATGTAGTACTAAATTGGCTATTGGGTGAATTTAGTTAATCATCAAGGGGCCATCCATAAATTACGTCACACTAATTTCATGACTTTTTGATCCGTCCCCCATCGTTGTGTGACGTCACATATTATTAATTTTACTCCTAGAAATTATTAAGCTCCATTTTTGTTTTTCAACTTAGTACTTCACTTAGTAGTACTTCAAGTGTTTCAAGTTACATTTTTGAAATGAAAACTTCTTTAGTACGGGGGTGATTTGAAATTCGATGAAACGAAACTGTCCAGTAAAAAGAGACAGACACATAAATTCTAAAGCGAGATAGGAAGCATTGTACATGGGACGGGAGGGGAGGAGAGGGGGGAGGGGAGGGAAGGGGAGTTGAGTTGTGTTGAGTTGGCGCCGCTGTGGCAAGGTTGCGCTCCAAAAATACCACCCCGGGTCCCGATGTTGTTCCGGGTCGAGTGCTGGTTTCCGCCCTAGACGCCGCAGAGTCCCTGGAGTAGCAACTAAGGGGGCTCCTGAATGCCTGTCTCGAGCAGGGAAATTTTCCTAAGGCGTGGAAAACAGGACGAAAATTGGTCGTGCAAATCCAGCAAACAATTAATAATATTATCGACGTACGTCAAGCCTATTTATGGTACTTTTGCATCGTGCATGGCCTTGGCGGGACGTACAGAAAGATGGGCGGTGTATAAAAGGTTTAAGCTCTGAGTCTGAATAAATACATATATGTGATATAGTATACGAATAAAACGTAAAATAATTATCTAACTTTGAATCACTATGATCATTACTAAAACCTACAATTATCATCTTCCCGAAATTTTACATTCGTCTCATTATCCTGAAAACAAAATTTTTGAAGGTTTCACTTCTACCACGTGTGAATTGCACACTAAAAGACCCCGCAAAATCTCTATGGGAATTGGCTCTCGGCTAAATTAGCTGAAATTTTGCACAGAGGTAGCTTTCATCATGTTGATAAAAAGTCTCAATGGGCGCAAGCCCCCAGAATCAAAGCCAGACCCACCACTCCCCCCCAACTCTCAAAATACTCCCCAAAGCACATTGGATGAAAATCAATGCAAAAGGGATATATTCATATGAAACTTCGCACAGAGGTAGCTTTCATCATGCTGATCAAAAATCTCAATGGGTGCAACCCCCCAAAATCAAACCTAGACCCACCACTTCCCCTAAACACCACCTGGCGTAAACAGGTCGGGTATCACCCAACACCTTGCTTTCATATGCATATATTAGCCGTATATTTTATTATATTTTAGCCGTATTGGGGCGGCTTAGAATACTAACCCCAATCCCACGCCGGAAGGGTGTCGTAAGAGACGACTAAATCCGGCCCACTGGTGGTAGGGCCCTCGGAGGGATTATATTGGTAGTATTGATTTTAATTGTTAATTAATACCATTATTACTATTATTATTTCTCCAGGGGTTCGCCTGGATAGCTACCACCCTCGAGCATGAGTCAGCCGCCAAACGACTCGTCGTGTTCCGGCTGGGGGCTTGAGAGCTAGTTCTTTCTTTCTTTTTCTTCTTTCTTACTTGGCCGGCAACGCATCAGTGATGCCTTTGGTGTTGCCGATGTTCATGGGCGACGATAGCCACTTAGCATCAGGTGGATCGTCAGCTCGTTTGCCGGCAATTTCCATAAAAAAAATATGTCCCTTATGCATTCCATCGTAATGTGCTTTGGGGAGAATTTTGTGATTTGGGGGGTGGGGGGTGGGAGTGGTGGGTCTGGGTTTGATTTTGGGGGGTTGCGCCCATTGAGACTTGATCAGCATGATGAAAACTGCCTCTGTGCGAAGTTTTTAGCTAATTTAGCCGAGAGCCAAAAAGGATTTTAAAAAGTCATAAATAACATGAATATTACAAATGTACTAGCTGACCCGGCAAACTCTGTACTGCCTAACAACTCACCCCTCTCGAGGTCTCCTTCGAGCCCCATCTCCCTCCTCTTTCCCCTCTCCCTCTCCCTCTACTGTCAGTTACAAAATAAAAAAGTTAGATATGTCGCTGATGTTACATTAGAAAGATAATATAGTCGTTAAGTTTTCAAAGAAATCGGACCTCCTACTACAGCTATGAAACAGACAAATTACTAAACGCACCTATAAATATTTGACAACCAAATGACAATTTGACAAAAGATATCAAATGTTTCACAGCTAGGAACAATTTGTTTGTTTTTAGTATTTTTTACTACTTATTATTTATATTTCTCACCGTTTACACCTTTCCTGAAGTTTCACAAATATTTCAAGATCAAAATTAGCCAAATCGGTCCAGCCATTCTCGAGTTTTAGCGAGACAAACGAACAGCTATTGATTTTTATATATACATTATATTTAATTTATCTAAATAAAATTTTGTCGTGTTGGGGGACGGCTCCATATTAAACTCCATCCATCCATCAGCCTTGGTAGGTCCACTGCTGGACAAGGGCCTCCCCTTCTGAATCCAACGGATTCCCGCTGTCTTCTTCAGGTCGTCGGTCCATCTTGTCGGGGGCGTCCTGTACTCCGTTTTGCGAAACGCGGGCGCCATTCGAGGACTTTTCTTCCCCAACGGTTATCGGTCCTTCGCACTATGTGGCCAGCCTATTGCCACTTCAGCCGGCTAATTCTTTGAGCTATGTCGGTTACCCTTATTCGTCTACGGATCTCCTCGTTTCTGACGCGATCACGTAGAGAAATACCGAGCATAGTCCTCTCCATAGCCCGCTGTGCTACTCTGAGCTTGTGGATTAGGCCAATAGTGAAGCACCACGTCTCGGAGCCGTATGTCATCGCTGGCAACACACACTACTCGAACACCTTCGACTTCAGGCACTGAAGTAGTGTTTTGGATGACAAGATATGACGCAATTTCCCGAACACAGTCCATCCGAGTTGGATTCTACAAGTGACTTCTTTCTTGAAGTTGGACTTACCCATCTGGATCAATTGTCCCAGGTAAATGTATTCGTCTACAACTTCGCGAGCAGCGCCGTCAACAACAACCGATATGGGTGTGACATGGACATTTGACATGTTTTTCGTCTTGTCCATGTTCATCTTAAGACCCACCCGTTGTGAGGCGCTGTTAAAGTTTCCGAGCATTATACCAAGTTCTTCCAGGGAACCCAGCAGGATAACTATATCATCGGCATATCGTAGGTGTATGATGTATTTACCTACTAACAAAAAATAACCGACTTCAAAGTTACTCAAAAACTACTTGTCAGATCCCGTTCATCCCGTTCAAATTTATGTACATGTTACTACATGGCAAGCACCTGTTTTCAATTAAAAAAAGAATCATTGAAATCGGTTGGCGTGATATTGAGTTATATCCCACCAAAAACATAAATGTAAAAAAGGACAGCCAAATTCAATACAAAAATTAAGCTTAGCTATGGGCTTCGCCGCAAAACGAACGGAGATCTAAATGAGTGCCAAGTTCTATGCAAAATCAAAATATGTATTTATAGGAACAAAAAAAGAAAATGTGTGCAATTCACACGTGGTAGAAGTGAAACTTTCCAAAATTTTGGTTTCAAGATAATGAGATGAAAAAGCAATAAATCGAATCTTAAAGCAATAAATTGAAGCGCCATCTATGAATACAACTTAGCACTTTTTAAAAATGTATCTAGCAATAAAACGAATGTTCTATCTTATTCCTCGCGCCATCTATGAATACAACTTAGCATTTTTACTGTCTGTATAATCGGTCGGTCGATCGACAGATATTAAATAAACAACGAAAATGAAATTCTTATTTTTTGTTGATAAATTCTTTGAAAATATTTAAAAGAGCATTTGAAAGTATTTAAAAACAGTATAAAAATAAAACAAAAAAAAACTAAAAAAAAACAAATACTGAGAAACGCGAACCTGTGCATCAGGTATTGTGTATCTACGTCCTGACCATTGAGCTACGGAGAAGTTAAATTGAAAGACGAAATTAGCGGTTATATTATCTTACCTGTCGTTGCATCCGGTTTCAAATCACTAACGATTCTAAAGAAGTTTCACTTCAAAAAAACATTATGAACAAGTATTAAACTCTATTTCTTTGCTTTATTGGATACCTATAACAATTGCTGTTATTTAAAAATGTGAGATCTTAAAGTAGGTTAGATTTCACTAAGCCAGTTTTTATCAGAATTTTTGTATTGAACTTGGCTCTCCTTTTTTACATTTATGTTTTTGGTGGGATATCATTACTTTTGTAAAGAAAACTAGGCAATGCCACGCGCCGCCGACGACACACCGTTGGCCGGTTGTTTACGCATATTACAAGTTTTTTGTATGGGGACACCACTTATTTTTCGACTTTTTTATTTTTTTATATTTTTTCCTACGCTTGAACACAATTACCGAGCTGGATTCCAAATTTCATCCTTCTAGGTCATCTGGAAGTAGCTTAGATTTAGGTACTATATGTCAGTCAGTCAGTCAGTGCTAAAATTTACGACATTTTGACCTTCATATCTTTATAACCATTTGAGCTAGCTTCATTAAATTTGGGCTTCTATATGTCCTTATGAATATAATTAAACACACGTAATGTGTTTACGTTAAAGAGGTTTTGAGTTATAGAAGGGTCAAAAGTGGCACCAAGTGGTTCGTGCCTTATGCCATCTTGCTGTGGGGTAAAGCAGCCAATATAAAACAAATTTTCATACTCCAGAAACGGGCAGTTAGGGCTATTTATAAACTTAGGTCTCGGGAGTCTTTGCGTGAAAAGTTCAAGGAAATAGGTATACTTACAGTAGCTTCCTAGTATATCTTTAACAATGTAGTTTTTATACGGAAGAGTATAAACGCGTATAAACAAAATTTTGATATTAATAATCGTCATACGAAAAGAATGCATCAATTAGTTACGCCTTCGTTCCGCCTAAGTAAAGTGCAGCGATCTTTCATAGGGCTTGGTATACATTTCTATAATAAAATCCCAAAATTAATACGTGACTTGCCAATAGAAACTTTCAAAAAACGTGTAAAGACACAATTGTTAGGCAAGGGATATTATAGTGTAGACGAGTATTTAAATGACAAAGAGGCATGGAAATGACCAGCTCTTCAACCAGTTACGCTCAGAATAGTAAATACTTTTGTATTATTATCTTATTTTGTAATATTTTTTTTACAAGATGTGCTGAGGAGTTTCTTTGGGCTTTTCTTCTCCTCCACGACAAAGCACCTTCCGAAAAGCTAAAAAATGACGTGCATAAGTGTATCAGTGATACCTATATGAATAAAATACTTTGACTTTGACGTGTAATGTTATAATAATACACTCGGCGCTGGCTAGCCAGTTCCTTTGCTTGAACTTGGCTTGATTCGCTACCGCGTATCTAGATTTATTTTATGATTTTTTTATTTTTTACCTATTCAGACTTTTTTTTTTGTTTGAGTCTGGTTTTTTTTCAATTTTTAATTTAAGTTTATATAATACGCCAATTTAATAGGTTATGAATATGACACCATATTTAGTCCTACAGCTCGGCAAAGATTTTTTATGGCCCAAAATTTTAAATTTTGCATTTTCAAAAACATTTTTTATGAAATCAAGACTCGTTTGATTTTCGGGTGGGTACCAATGAAACATGTTTTTGTCTGTACATTCATAGTTTATCGCAAACATAAATGAATGACATCTCTGATGCAAAACACTGAATAACCTAAATATGTAGGTACCTAGTGTGTGTTTATCTAAAACTTTTTCATTTTGATTGTAATAAATATATTGAACTAATATACAAAAACATTCCACACTTTTATTTCTAAACTGTTCATACTATGCATCCTAAAATTATTATCAACTAAAGGATCAAAATTGTTTAAGCACGAACTTCAGCCAGGTGTGCGTGAACGACGCACACAGACATAGCTTCGCAATGAATATGACATAACTCTGTCAAATAAATTTTCGGCACGGCCTCTTAACGACTTAAACAATTTGAGAGCATGAGGTTGGTTATATCTCTACAATAATCCAATAGATGGCGCTATTGGCAAGGTTTTAAATTACAAAAATATAAAAGTAAGCCAAAGCAAAATAAGTAAATTAATAAATAGAAGGCTTATAAAGTGTTTGGTTTCTTTCATTCTTATGAAAAAGGATAAAGATAAAAGATTTTGAATAGCAGCTTTACTAGGTTTATTAAGCGTTTATGAGTGAAGCCTAATATCTACCTTACCACATAAAAAATCTATGTGTTTTAAATTATAGAGTATCTACCTACTTTGAATGCATTTTATGAGAGTTAAACAGGTATTTTATTAAAAATACCTGTTACAATTGTGAAAGGCAACAAAAGTGGTACGTAAATAACTTATAACAAAATTATTATTTTTTTATTATTATGAATAAAATCAGCCGTTGTATTCTGAATTACTTTTGTTACAATAGGAATAATTTGCGATCGTTTCAGAGATTACATTTGATATAAAGAATTAAATTTAATCACACGTTCTTAGATAAAATTTTACTTATTTAATAGAAAGCTTTAATAAAAGAATACAAGAGTACAACGTATTTTTTCCTTTTGGAGACATTCAAAAGAAGTAAGCGTACCTATTCTATTGCTTTGAAATGAAACGCTTGTAAAGAATTCGAATACCAATACTATAGATAGATCGCTACAATGGCCGACAGTTCGAATCGAATCGAGTTTTTGTAGGCTCGATTCGGAGGTCGAATGAAGAGCCTATCTATCTTGCGCAAATTAACAATATTATTTAGAATATGTTTTTAGAAGTCATTTTTGATCATCAGTTTGAAATTGAAGAAACTAAAAAAGTGATATTGTGCTATTCCGGTTTCAATATAACATGTATAAATAATTTGGTTTACATTACAAAAAGTTTGGGGTTGGATATTTACCTAGTTATGAGTAAGAGCTTTTATTAAATTATAATAATTTCACGTGTTTTCAGTAAATTTTTCCGTTACGAAATACTACTTAGGTACTACTACAGGAAATTACCCAATAAAGTTGGAGGACATGATGAAATAATGAGTGTATAAATCCTTTAAAATTAATTTAAGATTGTCATCAGCAATATTACGATATAAATATCTATAACTGCAAATAACGATCAAATCGAATACCTTACTTTTGTTATTAACAAACTAATAATCACAATTTATTTTCGCCGCGATCTCAAATGGATCTCTAAATTAGATAAACGATAACATCATCATTAGTACCATTTATTGTAATAATAAGTTAAAAAACTTCATATAAAAATATGAATTGTAATAAAGACCTTTTATGTTTTTGTATGTAACTAAGTTATAACACTTCACATGAATTAAATGTTACTTTAGCGCAAGTGAAAGATTAGTGATTTAAACGTGAGTTTATCAGACGAGAGGCATTAGTTTAAATTCTGCACTTATCTACCTCTAATTTAGCATCTTAGAAAATAATCATCGATAAAAAATCTCTGAAGTCAGTGCAGTCTGCCAAGCCGCACCCATACAACCTGCTATCTGTAAATAGTAGCAAATTCAGTAAAATTCATTTCTTATATCGAGTCATGAAAAGATGTACAGACCTATTAAATGGTTATTTATTCTGTCTTCTTAGCTTGATGTTTGAAAGCAGTTCAAAATATTAAAAATCTAAATGGGAGGTGTTGAACATGAAAAAAGAAATTACGATTTTCGTTGATGTATTTTTTCCTAATTTCACTTTGCTAAAGGTTTATTATGTTTCTTATCCCAAGATCCATTTAAAAATGCATAGAGATTTACGGTAAAACATTTAAAGCAATAAACTTTTACTTACAGTCATAAAAGGCTAATAAAAACAGATTTTCTCACATCTTAAGTTTCATTATACTTCGTCAATTAAGTGCCTAACTTAACACTAAAAACTGCAAGTAATTTTTAAAGTACGAGTAAGTATGCTATAAACTGAATCTATTTGATCCCTTGCTATTCCGTTTTACGATCTTCTCCATAGTTTGTATATGCAAAATATGCAAGCGTACCTTGCTATCCATTTATCGGACTGGGAGCAGAGGTCTTAATTAACTCCAAAGCAGACAAGTATCAGGCTACCGATGAATATATTTCATCAATCATAGTTCGGTTGATTGATAATGTAACGTGAATTACTGATGAATCGAGCTGCCAGCCAGCAGAATGCTCATCTCAATTTATTTACATGTGTTTGTACTACTTGTTGATGTTGCCAACGGTAAAAGATATTTTGTTAGCTGCCCGTTTGAAACGGATCTGGCTAGTGTGGATGTGGTAATTCCCACGCCAATGTTTTTGTCGGTTAACAACAACATAACAAAATCCTGTTTATTGTAGGTACAACAAAATGATAATATATGGATACATAGATTATATTTTTGTATCTAATTTTTATTCCATTTTAGATTATGTGCTCCAGGGTGTTCATATCTTATCATCAAATCTCACACTGCTGGCAAATAAATTAATTATACTGGCATATAAACAAAAGGCAAAATTATTTCGTAAATAAAAATCACTGTAGAAAAATAAATTTAATCAATATTAAGAAAAAATATAAACAATATTAGTATTAAAATACAATATCGTATGATGTAACTTTAATGATGGTGTCTTCGATAAGAAATCATGTATCTGGATAGAAGCAGCTCACAGTATATCCTTAATTGAACTTCCACTGTCCATGGTGTCCCATACTGTATGGGCAGATAAAGACAACAAATAAATTGTGCCAAGTAACTTTAAATTTATTCATTCGTAATAAAAAAACCCACAATATTATTTAATAGAAACAATTTTGAAAAAAAATTTACTTTGTTTTGTTTTAACGATGATTTATGGATGTCCACTCCATCACATATCAACTTCATGACACCGATCACAGATACGCGCGCTAACGAACCGTCGGATGTGATTGAAAATCATCGTAGAGGAATGATGTCCTAGACGGAAGCCATTATAAATCATTCCCAGACAGTAGTCCATACATCAATAAGGTCGATTATTTGATAACTCCACACAACACGGTTAGCCTACCGGCACTTATCGAATGTTCTGAATCTTTTGAACATATAAAAATAATTACTTATAATATATTTTTATCAAAGGATACGTCATAACTGTTTGAGACTATCAACTTGGTTAAGATCGTTAACATATAAATTCTAACCTTACTAGATTTAACTTTAGTATCAAATCACTTTTCTATTGTAGACGCTTTACTAGCTAACGAGAATAATATATTTACAACAATGGCAGCGCGGCCTTTGTTCTCAAATAGATAGTGCGTTGAAGACCGATAATAAAAAGCAACCATTACTTAATTAGAGATTTCGTTGATAACCGAAGCAGGTGTAGGTAACCATCAAAGATCACGATCAACGACCGGACATCAATTCGTTACAAATTTGACCATTTAGTTACACCTCGTTGAGTCAAGGACTCTCCAACTCATTCTACAATACACAATAAAAAAGGAAAAAATGAAACAAATTATCCGATTGAACCTGTTCTGTATGAGGACCCCTAAAGAGCGGGATTCTGTTAAAGTGAACTAATTTATACCCACCTGTATCATAAACAATATAAAGGCGCCGATACGGGATGTTTTGGAAGGCATTAAATATTTTATTGGATAAGATACAGCGTTCGACGTTGTTTAAAAAATGTTACGTCGTAATCTTTGCTTGGAAGTACAAATTTAGCTTTGTTTAATATTCTTATAATACTGATCACGTCTTTATTATAAAGCGAAAGTCATTTGCTTCTGAAGTGCTAATTGAGAATCATCACTGAGTTACTGGCTACCATTGAAATTCGTTCCAAAAACGATTTATTTTGTTCAGTTATCGATTTATTTTTATATCATTGGTGACATTGGAGGTTAGGAGCTAACTGTATATACCTAGTAGCGAACATAAATTAGTTTCTGTGGGTCCGATATTAGAAGGTCCTATCAGCTTGACGGTTGCTCACAATATTCCATTTCGTTTGCCAGTGGGGGGCTCGAGCGTTTCAATCGTTGCGACAATTAATCACAGTATAGCAGTGTCATCCGGTACCGCTCCGGTCGACGCCGACGAATTTATAGTACTCTCTTTTACCTTTTTTAAACAGTAAACATTGCATAGCGTTGGAATTGAGACAATGTCTAACGATTTCGATTTATGTAGTGCTATGCCACGTACTTGTTCATAGAAACCCACAAACATTTGAAAACGGAACCCATCGATGAAATTAAATGTTTTATAATGTTGATCATTCGTTAATTGTTGTTTTGTAATATTAAGAGTGAATCTTAGTACTTTCAAATACTCATAAGTCGTAAGGAATATGCTACTGCATTTTGTGAGTAAACCTATTTTCTTAAAACTATATTCAGAGAAGTCTCTGTAAGTTACATTTCTTAAAATATTTATCTACTTTGATGTTTTTGTATGATTGAGCAGATTGAGCTAGATAAAAAAGTTAAAGAGACACTTTTGTGACCAAGCAATTTGTGGTATTTGAACTGAATCTATTATGTGCTACACCTTACAAGTAAATCGTCAATCATAAAAATTAAAAATGTACATGAGGAAATTTTTTGTGTTTCATTTAACGATTGCATGATTCCAGGTCCTGTGCTCTGCCTTTTGTTTATTTGACTGGTATTCAAATCACCATCATTATAATAATTTTGTAGTTGTTTCTGGAAGGTCCCTGTTTTCTTTAAGAGAAATAATATCTACCTTTTGGATACCAGTCTTCTAGAAAAGACGCTGCGCCATATTCACTTACCGACGGGTAGAAAATTGATGTCAAGCAATACATTTAAAAGAATATAATAATAAGCCTTCGAAAGCGCGCGTGTTATAACTTAAGCAACTTAAATTATATCGCTGACAATGTTTCGTTATCAATATAAAAATATTGAAGCAAGTGCCATGCAGCATGGAGCCACGTCCCGTCTGACTCTTAATATGACTTTGAGGACATTTGCCAAAGCCTCTCTTTATATTATTCCGTACACTTCAGTCTTCAAACAACCTTGGATTCATTCCAGAACATTTGATACTTTAGGTTATTCACACAGAATTACTTATTCTCGAATACCACTTTTTATGTGATAAGGACAGCAAACGCGCTTGCAGTGCTACCATTCGCTGTCGCCCTGGTGTTCTGTGCCCTCTCTAGGACTGTAGTAGGGATTTTAGGCAGAGTAGACCTTGTTAGTATTAGATGTTAATAAGAATATCAGTTATTCATTAGATATTTGTTAATAAGAGTACTGTTGAAATTAGGTTCGATGTACACTAGTTAGTAAATATTAGTACCTAATCGTTCAGTTAGTAATCGTTAGTCGTTGTACCACTCGAAATTGGTCACAAGTGCGTTATTACCCCTGAGGAGAGATTGTATGTTGTTAAGAATATTAATCTACAATGCAAATGCGTGAGCAATGTTGTACACATTCACTTTGAGTCATGCGTAGCATCTTCTACCATCTATTTATCTTCCATAATAACAAAATATGCAAGTAACAAGATACGCTTGTAAGCCTCTAACAATATTAAAATGTATCCTTAAAAATATAATATTTGATTATAGAGAAATATTTCAAATTCCGTGAATTGAAGTGAGACCTGTGACCTATAAAATGTGATTCATGGGTTAAAAACGTTTCAAATTCTGTATTTGGCATAACTGTAATAGCAAATTCCTTCTTTAAACCATAAATAATCGCAAATTTAGAACACAATGATATTAAGAAAAACGCATGCCGCAAAATAAACGAAAGTACCTAATAAAAACCTTGTTTCTTATATGGATTGATTTGAAATAATGATCGAATTAAACCTTGCCAAATTGATAATAATGTTATAATAAGAAACGTAGACTAAAGATAAACGCACATTAACACAAGACAACATCATGTCAATGCTATTCGAATCCGGTTATAGTATAGTCACCTGTACACTGCTTGTAGGGAGTAATCTCTGGATTTACTGAACCGATTTTGAAAATTCTTTTATCAAATAGAAAGCCACATTATTTTTAAGTCTCATATAATAGACTTTAGTAAATTTATCCCTTAAGGCGTAAAAATAGGAGTTGGAAGTCACTTTCATACAAACCAACTTCGTCAGTTTTAGAGTTACAAAAATTTTAATTTTGTTATCTTAGTTTATAGTTATGAACAAAAGTTAATTTTAACACATTTTTTGGGAAATCATTTCTTAAAGGGTTAATTTATAATAGTAGATGGAACTTAGGACGCAACTTCGAAATTTTTGAAGTCAAAAACATGAAAATTAATATATTAGCTCAAAATTAGAAACAAAATTTAACAGTAATGCGTGTTTTCGGAAAATCATTTCCCAAAAGTTACTAAAGGGGGTGCAAGTTTTTTTTTACGGCTGTACCAATTTTAATGATCTCTGATTTGTCAAACGTATCAAAACTATAAACGTTTAGTTAAAAGTATCGTTCATTCGTATCTTTCATTGATTCTTAGGCGATATGAAGTTCGCCGGGTCAGCTAGTCTTACATAAATAAAACTAGTAATTCGTTGTATTTCTACTGATCGATTTATAATATTCAATAATAATAGGTATGAGATATTAAACTAACTCACTTCTACCTGTCCAAACATAGACTGTATTTTATCATTGCAAATTTTGGGATATACCGACCATATCTAACGTGCATCGATCTTAAGGTAGAGGTTTCGAAAATTTCGGATCATTTATTATTCGGGCGTCTCGGAGTGAAACGAATCTACTGGATTGTTCAGTCCGTTTCGTTAGTCAAGTAATTTTTGACTTAATTGGTTTACTATCTATGAATCATAATTCACAACTATATTAATAAACATAATAAAATAATGATGATTATAAGTGTGTCATAATTATGATGACTGTGATTGACGGAATTTAAATAAAGCAGATGTGTACGAGTACATTATTGGAATAGATTTTAAACTGATTTCAAACTTAACCCATCGTGGACTGAACATATTTTTGGTATAATACAGGTACTCACGATATATACCACGCTATATTTAACTGTTAACCTGTCAAAAGTATCTCGGGGCCATCGCAGTTTAGCCGTGACCGCGATTCCTGCAACTGGGTCGAAATATCGGCGTATAAAATATATATCGTGAGTACTCGTAAAACTAAAAATGAGATTTTAAATTACCAATTTAACAAAAGCTTAATAATGTATTAACGATCAAGAAAATATTTACGTCATAACATTTTCATGAAAATCATTATTTCTCATGCAGTGTATTTTTTAAACGCTTTTATTTAGCTTCACTTCGGAGCATCAAAGCATCAAATCTTCAAAGCATCAAATCTTGTAACGTTAATTTGAATGACTTCCCTTTAATGAACATTGATGAAATTTGGCAGACATGTGTATTTCCGATGACAATACACGAAAATCATATTTTAAACTAATTTTCATTGTTTATTTGTTGTTAAATTAAAAAAAACGATTTTCAGACTTTAGACGCATAATTCTCTATGTTCTATTTTACGTAGAGACTTGAAATTTTCACAACTTGTAGCTAATTTTATAAACTAAACATTATTGAAATAAAAGCGTTAAAAAAAAAATTTTTTTAGGATTCAACTTATTTATAGTGAAAATATTCAATAAAATAAACATACAGGCAAATAACACACAAAAACAATAACCAATTAAAACTTATACATATGTAATGCACAAAAAAGTTGATGAACATATTGAGATAAAATATTCAGTTATTTGCTAGCACGGTTCGTTACTCCACTGTTTGTTGGAATATTGAGGTAAAACGTGTTTGTTTTATTAATTAGTAAAATATGTGTGAATGAATATATTGTATTTAAAAAACTTCATATACATTTTTACTCATTAGTGTTTGAGGTTATTATAATGTATACATTTTCTAAAATTCGTGATCCTATAAAGTTTTCATTCTGTTCTTTTGATATACGGAGCTAGAATAATATTACTAATTGTATTCAACGATTCTTGGAAGTTATAAAAAAACATGATATTTTCAATTCGAACGAAACTGATAATGCCCCGACAAATCTTTTATCAGCTTTAAAAATGCAGGAAACCCTATGTAATTGTGCTAGAGAGACTCTGAAGACAAAAGTCACACGGGAATGTAATTGAAACGTCAGCTTTAATTTGTAACTTAGTTAAAGAGTGGCGTCTACTGACTAGACCGCCTGCAACAGACACGGCGGAAAGAGATGATATTGATGTTTTTTTTGGTGAAACATATCATCAAACTACATCTCATCTTCATTTGTTTCTATCTCAACTGTTTGTTATTTATCAATAACATATTATTTTTTCTTTACCATTACATTAAAGGTTTACGTTCAAAAATTTTATTATATTCAAAAAAGGTTCAAGCCATTTTATATTACACAAATACATAATTTAAGTTAACAATACATTATTATTTGGTTAATTTTGCAATAAACTAATTGAAATTTAATATTTTACACTTATATTTAGCATAATGACCTCTTTATAGCCCATTGTAGGACCACCCCTCTCAAAGTGACGCTACTACTAGAGTCTCCTGAATTCAGCGACTTTTTTATGGAAATAGCCGGCAAACGTGCCGATGATCCACCTGATGGTAAGTGGCTATCGTCGCCCATGGATATCAGCAACACCAAAGGAACTGATACACTGCCAGCCAAGAAAGAGAGAAGAAAAGAAGGAAAGATCTGCCTCTCAAGTCCCCAGCCGGAACACAACGAGTCGTTTTCTACACTGAAGCTCCTCATACTTTGTATAATAGATTACACTTCAAGCCTCCTTCAGTACCTAAATAGACTGACCTTGCAGTGACTCCATTGTTACACATTTCTTAATAATAATGTCACATAATTACTGTCGCCATTTGGGTACAAAATAATTCATGAACATAGCTAAAGAGGAAATTGGAGTGTCATTAGTACAGTAACGGAGATAATGACATGACCGAAAACATGGAAATGTCAGACTTCACTATACAATTATTTGGATCGAGTTCATCCTAGCAGTATCTATGCACCATCCATTTATAACAATAACGATTACATACATACGTGATACAAGTGGAGTTTTCCTTTACAGAATGAATTTATGAGTTCTATATGAGTTTATATAAGAATACATTTTTATGACATTTTAATTTTAAAATAAATCAATACCTAGTTTCTGTAATGTTCAAATTAAATTAATGTTTTAATGCTGTCAGAAAACATGCATATCTAAGTATAGCTCTCTTAAAAATTTTACTGTACGAGTATAATGTTTGGTATTAGGGCAGCATAAGTAGCAGATCGGATTAAGGTAACAGTATTTAAATGTAGTATTCCAACATCAAATCACAGATCTAACGCTTACCTATTATATTTTAACGGATAGTGTGTAATACATATTACCTACTTGCTTTTGATCATCCGGTCCTCAATAAATTAAATTCAACCTTACTGACGTAATAAGCACTATTGTTTAGGAAAATTTTGGCTTGTGTTTCAAATAAATTGTTTAGAATTCGTTACAATAACTGTAATACTAGACCGAGAGCAGATTAACATTAACCTGTTGAAAGTTTTTGAGCTGATACTCGATAGATTTAGCTATTGATTAAAACTTAACATTATTTGTGTCTATAACAATATTAGTTTATTAGCCAATCATTTAGTAAACTTCTTTCTAAGTAGATATGATAAGTTTTTAAGTATGTATAAAATATGTTTCATAATACATTCGACTAAAATTCGGCTGTAAACTTTTTGAGTAGTGTGACGTAAACAAAACTTCTAAATATTTTGAGTATCGGATTGATATACATCACAAACAAACCTAAAAAAGTATGGAGCACCAATTTTGAATAGAGCTCACTAGAATATTTCAATATCCCTGCAGTAGGTACTTTATAAAATTGACCACTTCGCTTGTTACAAGTTTAAAAATACGTATCTTTTAATTATTAAATCATGTAGTTCATTATAGTTTCGTCATGTACGTCCGTCCGTCCGTCTGTCCGTCCATCTATCCGGAGCAAAGAACCGAGACCTTTAGTGCCAGAAAACTGTAATTGGCACGAATATACATATGTATTAAAACTCCAAAATCGTAGAATAAAATATTGAAAAATATTTTTTTTCAGGGTACCTCCCCTACAGGTAACATGAGGATGATTTCTTTCTTTATTCGTCACGTAACTTACAGTGTGGGGTGTCGTTAAAAAGTTTTTCCAAAAATATTATGGGTCTTGGAAGATCATTTTTGGAATCAGAGGTCCGTTTTCGAAATATTCGGCTTTAAAGTGCTAATTTTGGTTAGAGTCAAGTATTCCCCCCCCCCTGCTGGCTAAACGGTTGGACTTGGATAAGTGAAAAAAAATCTCAAAAATAGGCTATATGAGGAATTTACAAGGAAAACTATGACGGCTATGTTAGCATAAATAGTTAATGAGTAATAATCGATAAAATTACTACCACGGAAAACTACATTGTTTGTGGTTTGACACGCACTTTCCCGGTTTTTTTTTATTTATTTATTTGCAGTGAATAGTCCACGGACCAATAGTCCAAGGTCGAATGTTTAAAATAATTGTCACAAATTTAACTATGTTGTTACCATACATGATAAAATTATAAATTGTTACTAATTTCTGCAAATATTATAATAATTATGGCTTAGGTACTAGGTATTAAAAATTATACATAATATAATATGACAAGCATAAAAACATTAAAGAAACGTACTGAAAAAAAAGAGAAAAAATAAATCTAAAATAAATTATAGACTTACTCTCGCGCCGAAATGATTGCTATAATAATCATAAATCGTCCGCCGAAATAGCTGTACACGGGTTTTAGTACAAACCTGCCAATAATAGCTGGCCTTTGCACTTTAATAGTTTAAATTTCTCTTCTAACGCGTGAATGAATAAAAGGTCACTTTGAGCGACAAACCTTTTGTAATAATGGGATTTTTTTAGAGAAAAATAGATTATTAGGAAAATCTCGTGGGAATTGATAAGTAATTTCTCTTTTTACACAATTTAATAATAATATTATTTCTGATAGAGTTGTGTCAGTGGACTCAGTGGATTTGTTATTAATAGCTAACCATGTTAGTAGACTTATTTTAATTCATTTACCGTGAATCTAACAAAACTAAAGAAATACAAGCAAACGAGGTGTTTTTACATTTAACACAAAAATAATTTACCTTTGCAAACGACGAAGGAAATAGCGCGATGGAAACAGAGCAATATTTAATGATAACAATATGTAAATTCAGGCCTACATACTTTATAATAAGAGCATTGTGGTGCTATAGAATGAAATGGCCTATCCCATTTAGGGGCGCATACTAAGAGAATGCTTAAGCAAGACAAGCTTGGTTGCGAAGCTCTGTATAGAGCTTTCTCGTTAGTAACACTATCTAACAAGCTTCAGTTGATAGTACATACTGCGGTATACCTACGACCTACGACGCACTTCGGAACAAGAATTTATCTTTTCCTTATTCAATATAGTGGCAACTGGTTAAATGTGCGTGCAGTGCAATCCAAAGACAAATGTAAGTAACAGGTCACTACTTAACTTGTTGTAGTAAATATGGTATTATTATATGGATTGTATGAATATATATAAATGTACATATATAAATGCAGTAATAGCTTAGCGGTTAGAACGTTGGTCTCCCGAACGCGGGGGCATGGGTTCAAATCCTGGCACGCACCTCTAATTTTCAAACATTATGTGCGTATTACAAGTTAATTATCACTTGCTTCGGTGAAGGAAAACATCGTGAGGAAACCTGCACACCGGAGAGTTCTCCATAAAGTTCTCAAAGGTGTGTGAAGCCTACCAATCCGCACTTGGCCAGCGTGGTAGACTATGGCCTGTACCCCTCACATTGTGAGCGGAGACCCCGAGCCCAGCAGTGGGAAAATTATGGGTTGTTGCTTTGCTTTTTAGTTTTTATATAAATGTTCAAGACATAGAAATAAATATCGCCAAATATGGTTCTACTCAAGTCAGTAATGCAAAAGGATTTTGTTGTGAGTGCAGAAAGTGTTTCTTTATAACAAGCAAGACTTTCTTTTGAGGTACCAGAAGTTGAATATTTGCGGACCTGTGTAGAGTCACACACTCTCAAGATATTGCAATTTTTTTCAATGTGATATAATCGTACCTAGGATGGGTTGCAAGAAAAATGTCATAAGTCTCTTGAACATTTTTTACAAATAAATGAAGTCGATAAAATACCTCAAGCGGAACTGATGCAATTTACTCGATGCATAAATATTAGTGACCCGCAGTTAAAACTACTGTAGGCTCCATGAAACAAGAGACAAAATACACTACTGGCCATTCGGAACATAAACAGAAGTGTACAAAAATATACGATAACTGTAACACTTGTAATAGACGTTAAGGCACATTCACAAGGACAATGTTACACCAATATATGTGCTAAAAATAATGTTACTCGTATTTATATTGTTTTATGTAACTTATGAATAACAGAATTCTTAGGATGTATTTCACCAATAAATAAATAAATAACGCCTCAACTCACAGGCCCCACACTAGGATTCCCTGTGTCGTGGGTGCCATGGACAACACACAAGACAAGGACATTCACACCCAGACCGAGAACAGAAATTCAAACTCATCATTCAAATTTCCGCCTCGCTGGGAATCGACCGCAGGATCCTTGGCGCGGCGATCCGGCATGGTAACCATTGCGCCACGCGGATCGATTGGTATGTTGCCTTGGGTTCATCGCCGGACACCATTCAATAAAACACAGTACACACACCACAACCACAGAGTACAGTAGGACCATATAAATCAACTCTATCATTCTATCCTGTGGTACTTTACACTAAGCGTCCCCGCATACGGGCTTCACGCCACAGCCACAAACGCGCAACAAGAAGCTAGAAGCGGTGGCTGCTTATGTACCAGTGCGGTGGCGCGCGCGGCAGTCACCGTTGTGGCCGCTTCTAGCTTCTCGTTGCGCGTTTGTGGCGGCGTTTGTGAAGCCCGTTTGCGGGGACGCTAAGTCAACTCATAACCTTGTACAAAGCCCAGGTTCGAACGGGTATGGAGTACTTACTGTTGTCATGTTTGTGCAGGTGCAGCCAAATGTTACCTTTCTGCCATGGATTCGATCTCTTCGTGACCCAGATCTGATAGTAATCAATCTGTAAAGCTTTGAGCATAGACCCAAATTAGGTACCCAGCCCCTGAAAAAAAGATGACATAATTTAACAGTCGATCGATTGGAGAATGAGTGAGCCGTGTGGGCACCATTACCTACATGAAATTTAATTGCCTACGTTGAAAATTTATAGGTTGCAGGATATTTACCCTTACATTTATTATCTATTCATCATACATGCTATCATAACACTTCATAAACTCACACCAAAAGTCAATTACTCTAAAACACTGCCTGCAGCTATAAACAGTCATAATAGACCAACATACGATTAACGAACATGCCTGAAGTCTGCACACATGTAGCTGCTAGTATAGGCTGGTACTACACTGCATGGCGACAATAATTTAACGTCAGGGGTACTTGCATTGAAACCGCACTACAATTTAAGACCTATGCAATAAGGGAGGTAGCATTGTCTGCCAGCGTCTCGTGTTACCCGCATCTATGCACTAAGCTTTATGTTAGCGTAAAGCTAAACTCAGACTTGCCACTACGTCGACACTTCGTTGCAACACTAGTCTTTGTACGGCTAACTACTTATTTGTTAATCACTTTAACGTTAAAAATTAACGTACCTTAAGGACGTGTTACTATTAGGGAATCTAGGCAATTAAAATATTAATAGGAGTTGATCACAATAATGCAAAGCATAGAAGAATCTATGAAACTTCCTGAAACACCTCAATTTTTTCAATTGGTACCAGTCAATACCCATCAAGATGTACGTATTTACGTACATACGTACAATGTACATACGTACATACGTCTTAACAACAAAAAATTAACCAACGAGACTTCTGAAGCAGTCTTCAAGTATAAAAAATTGCGGATATGAGTGTGGGCCAGGCTTCTCCATTAAGAAGCGGGTACTTATTCATCGGAGAACACTAAGTTACCGGGCCTGATTTTACTCCTGGATAATATGGTTACTTTGAAAACAGGTACCTTTTATGGCACATATATTAAAGATTCATAGTCAGCGTAGAGATGTGAGGAATATACCTGGTGTTGTTTATTTATTTATTCGTTGTTTCACAAAACATAAAGTATACAAAAGGATACAAAACGGACTTAATGAATATAAAAATAAAACTAAAAAAAAATAAAACTAAAAATTGGTTGTCTGTAAAGTCGGTTTACGGACAATGGTTTTACGTGATAACGTCATGACAAAACATTGATGAAGTTAGTGCTCGAATATAATATTATCTCTGGAAATTAACTTATAATTAGAAACTTTTATCTTTATACTACAACGCCATCTAGAACTGAACTAAACTATTTTTTCAGCAAATTCCTTTCTGACTTAATTGTGTATATAGTTTTGTTCATAGATGGCACTTTCTCCATTGTTCGCTCGCTCGCGTAACGCGATACACACATAAACTTACGCCTTTTTCCCATATAATAGCTTATAATATCCCGCGTATCTAGCTAGATTATAATATTAAATTTCATACTAACTATACGATTTTAAACATATTTGAGTTGAAAATTTGGTTTAAATCGTTTTAAATATCAGGAGCTGCGCGACATCTGTGATTTTCTTGACTACAACTAAAGTCCGAGTCGATGTACTGTGTAAAGTTCTTTCAAGTAGTTCATACCTATAAACAGAGATGACGCTATTGTAGATTTTCGTTTTCATATAATAATAATACGTACGAGCTACGAGAAATCATTTCTTTTCAAAAGATTGTAAAATAAAATAAAAATGAAATGAAAAATGCCTTCCAAGCGGACCGATTACGCTTGAGTGGGAGAGAGACGGCCGGTCTAGCGTGCCTCTCTCTCTAATGCTGCGCGCGCTTCCGTGACGTTACTCCGGCCGTTACTCGGTTTTCGTGAATGCCTCTCAGGCTCATCGTCTTTATAAACGTTATCACGTTAAAAAAAAGAAATACTGAGAGACGCGAACCTGCGCATCAGGTATTGTGTATCTACGTCCTGACCATTGAGCTACGGAGAAATTAAATTCAAAGACGAAATTAGCGGTTATATTATCTTACCTGTCGTTGCATCCGGTTTCAAATCACTAACGATTCTAAAGAAGTTTCACTTCAAAATGTTTGTCCGGATGTGTCCCTTAAAAACTTTGAAACCATCCAACCGATAAGCCCCAAAATAGTTTCATTTTCATTCGAAGATAGTTTGAGACCACAAAAAAAATGCATTACATACATTTATAGATATTTTAGCGTCGTAGCCCACGCCAGCTATTCACTAGTAATTACTAAAAATTAACTAATGAATGTTGTTGTTGTGTTAAAATAAGATCCCATTTTCTTGTCGAGTCTGAGTTAGACCTTAATTTAATTTCAGCCTTTAAGTGTTCATTTCGTACTTACACTGTTTGAAAGCCTGTACTATTAGACCTACCGCGATAAGGGAGTAGGGTTTACTGGATACATAAACGATAACTCATTTCTTCTCGCAGTAAAAAAATTTACGCTGACATAAAGACTTGTCGACTTTTGTCTGTTCAAGTTATTTACGATCTTTTTATTGTCCAAAATGAAAGATCATTTGTACATGACATGACATAAAACTTCTACCATTTCGTGTTGTATCAACGAACCTATTTCTACTTTTATCAATGCTAAATTGACACTTTCCAAGATCTAGATCTCATTTACGGTTATATTAAAATAGTTGATCGACCGGACTGCCGTCAATTATATCTGCTTTCAGACTAATGCATTCAGATATCCTGTTTAAGTTTATTTGTTGACTTAATTAATAATAGATAAATACAGCAAAAAGCTGATCAATACTGCATAAATAGATGTCGCTGAATTATCTATGTATGGTAAATACGGACTCATTACTTTGTAGCAATGTTTTCTGAACATTAGGATGTTAAATAAGTGGAAATACACATACCGTAGGATTGTCTGAGTTGGTGTTGATATATGACGTATTCAAATTAGTTATCTTTTATATTTGACAAAACTGAAGTAAGTAAAATCATAGAGGGTCTCCAAATTTAGATTGAAAACACTTTAATATGCAGAAGTGATAAAGTCAAGTACCATTGGGTTAGCGAGCAGATGACATCATAAAAAAACTAATAAAACACAAAGAAAAGATAGGAAGGGAAAGAAAACGTTGAAGATACTGAAGACTTTTAAGAAGTGATTTACCACAGCACATAAAGCCACTTGGCATTATGTCCGCCCATTGTAATTCAGTGTATGAATGCAATAAAGTTTAAATAAATAAATAAATAAATAAAGATAAAATAGTTTTTTAAAGTAGTCTTAGCGACTATTTACTATTGTATTATTTACCATTGTAATATATTACTGATTGCGATATATAACACAGTATTTAATGATTACAAAACACTTTTGACCATGTTATCTTGATATGAATAATTTAAAATATACATTTCTCTTTTGGTCATACATTCTATTGAGTGGTAAGTTACATGTCCGAATTCGTGTTATGTCATTATTATGAAGTATACAAAGTTTTTAATAATTTATTAAAATAGTGTTATCACTGGATTTTTTGAAAAAAATTTACAAAATCGATCAAAATGTTCTAAAAGTATTAGGGTAAATCTTAGACAAAGAAGAACAAATGGCAAAGGACACCGGGTCAGAACTGCAATTCGCGTTGTATTATCTCGTAATAACCACCTTATTTAGATAAAACCTCCGGCCAATTCCGACACAAGCAAAGCGAAAAACTTTTGCTCCTTTCAAGATAGTCATTATATTTTTAAGAACTTGTCAGACATGATGAGTTGAACTATAAAATCCAGAATGGTAAAATAATGATTATGTCTACACAAACAAAGCAATTATTTATTACTTATCAATAATACTCATCGTTCAGTGTCATTCTGATTTCAATTATAATTCTTTTCATTTCAAACATTTCTATAAAAAATCTTCGTTAGTAAATTAATTAAATAATTCTTTAATTTCCATAGTGAAGAAACAATAAAAACTTAATTTTTTGCTAGTCTGACCAAGTTGGTAGTAACCAGTAAACGAAGGGGTCACTGGTTCGATTTGTGCTGGGGCAGATAAAGATCTAGTATCGTTTTAAGTGATATAAGTGATGTTATATTTATGTTGTTCAGGTCACTTGCGGAACAAGGAATCTTATAGGTATCTAATAAACAACTAAATCGCATAACTTCGACAGCATATTATCGGACAAGTAGACATAATTCCGAATAGCTCGGTACGCTCTCTCAATCTTGCCGTAACTTCATATGTAAGAGAATTGCTGACCATAAGGATATCGCAACAAATTGACTATAATTTTGTTTTTTCTTTTCACGGTACGACCGAATCTGAATAGGTCTCATGCAGCTAGTGAATTGCATTTGAAATTGAACGGAAAATATTGCTTATTTTGCGTCCGTTTCCTTAGCTTTCTTTGAGTGCAGTTTTCATAGCATCATTTTTAAGATTATGAGGGAACTTAGCTTCATATAGGTATTTAACTTACTTAACACTATATACTTGAGTGATTTAATTACCTAAAGACATTATATGACATCTAGACCTTATTATTCCACATTAGGGCTATAATTCATAATTATTTTTCTGGAATCTCATTAGTCCAAACCTTGTTTGGAACTAGTTAAATATAAATAAAATAAACTATTAAATATGTTATTCAGCTTAGCCGTACAATGTATTTGCAGCATTTTTTTATAATAGTACTACATTTTGAAAGCTCAGATTTAAAATTATCCGAACAAACGTAACGGTACTAAATCAACCTTAAAAATAATAGTCTTTAATTTTTTCAGTGTCAGTCATAAATACATTTAATTCATGGAGGCATGGAGGATAGCTGATGTAAGGGAGAAATGACTGTTGTGTAGAAATGTCCGTCAAACTGCGTTAAATTGATGGCGCTAAGGTAGCAACAGGGTAAATTTCAAAGAAAGAGAAAAAATGATGACAATCGGATAGAATAATAAACAAGGACATGGATATATTAAACGTATTATATTATACACACACACGTAAAAATAAATAAATAAATAACGCTTCACACTCATAGCCCCACACTATGATTCCTTGTGTCGTGGGTGCCATGGACAACACACAAGACAGAGAACAGAAATTCAAACTCATCATTCAAATTTCCGCCTTGCTAGGAATCGAACTCAGGACCCTTGGCGCGGCGATCCGGCATGGTAACCATTGCGCCACACGGGTCGTCATATTCAAATCTATACTTCTACTACCTCACAGACGTATCTTTAACCTCTAAAACTACTCACAGGCAATTATTTGATAATAATGTTGCTTTAATTACTAAGAAACATCAGAAGAACAGCCGCAGGGTACCACAGACATGTCACTTAAATTTGACATAATTTATAATTTACATTAATTAAGCTTAAAAGTAAATATAACTATGTGGGAGCAAAGACTCGCAACAGACCTTGACATGTTTCGGAGTTTCAATTCAAAGTTAGAACGTACTTAACGATCCCCCTTTCTCTCCCTTTCTTTCTCAAATTGAACAAGAGAGTTCGAGTGAGAAAATACTTTTCGTGTTTTAGTAAATTTTTGACGACCTTGTTGTCGAAGTAGAAGTGACCGTACAAACGCGTGGTCCTGGGTTGAAACCCTGACAGGGTTTTATGTTAGTATTTTATTTTAAGTGTACGAAGTCACAGGAAACTGATAAAAGTCATGTAAATAAAAAGGTCAGGCCTTTTCTGTGTTATTTTTAACTGAATAATATATTTTTTTTTTACATTCTAAAGTAATTCGTGTATTCAAGTTAATCAACAATAATATAACGTTTAAGTTAGTAAATAAATATTTTGTAAAAATAATTAGCTGTCGTGACCGTCTTTTAGTGCATTTTATAAGTAATCACTTAAATATTATACATATTTTCCTGCTGTCTTTATCTCAATTCTCAACGCATTAAATATTAGTAGTCCTTGAGTTTTTTAATCCAGGCTTAGTTGGTTCTGATCATTCCTTCGCCGGAAATTAAACATTGCTAGCGCGGTTGAAACGGAAAACTTCAAAATTAAAACTGTTAACTTTATCCTTTAACATTTCTTGACGAATTTCTTAACGTTTTAATCCCCAATTCAGCGCGAGTTAACAATCCTTGCCCAAAACTTTTTGTAATGGCCAAACTTGCGGATATAACAATTTTCAGTTCATTTAAAATTTTATAAGCAGTATTTTAATAAAGCAAGACGTCTGCCATCCCTTTTATAAAATGTCGGTTTTTTATGTAACTATTTCTCTCAAACATTTAAAATCTAATAACGGGCCTTAATTTAACTTACTTGGCCTAGCGTTCCATAAAAATCTTGCTCTGAAACTGACCTGAAATCGATCTCAAATCTTAGTTGCATCCGAGGACCTTAAACCTGCACTTTTACCATAATAGCTTTTGTAAAGCAGTAAGCTACCAGTACCATCCCACAAATTAAGACAAAAGAAACAAAACAAGTATTATAAAACGAAATCAGAACCACCAGCGGTCGCGGCAGCCATTCACATATTTTATCACCAATTTAAACAATGTTCTCTTACAGTTAATGTTCAAAGAAATGTTGCAACTAATAAAACTGTACATTGTATCGTTTTATAATATCGAGCTGGCGGCAACTGGTCCGGCCGTATTGTTACTACAAAACAAATCTAAGGGGTAATGGCGAGTATATACGAGAGCTGAGTAATTGCTGCCGTCATACTACTATACAATAAACTTGGTAACGAACAGCGCACACAATAAATTCCCGTTTAATGTCTTTGATTAGCGGCTGCTCAAGTTACATTATGAGCGGTATTCGTACATTATTACAGGTATTCTTAAACGTGTTATGAATACGGTTCATAATGTAATAGCCGGCCCTGTTTGTTACTTTGCATATGAAGACCACCCTCTTCTTTGATAACTTTATATGCGCCATTATTCTTGCTTGGTTATATTATTTTTGGATAGTTTTTTCTTTGTAAAAGTGATTTACGAATAAGTTCCATTTTTAGTATAAAAAGATAAGATAGTTGAGACGTAAATACACTTACGAATACCTGAGCGGATAGTAACAGAAGGTCATATCCAAGTCATGTCTGATGGTAAGTCGTCTCATTGTAAACTGTGTATAGAACCCATATGTGACATCGACATGATAATGTGAAACCCTTTTGACAATTATCATAGCCTGTCCGACACTGCACCCGAAATATCTTAAATGGTGGAAGATCTAGCCAGGAAAAGAACCTTTTTAAAAATAATGATTTCCGTCTGGATTACATAAGATACCGGAAGATACCTTCAACAGCAGGAACCAGATGGTATTGCCTCGTCCATGGCAACAGGGTTTATAATCAGAGGTAGCTTGTGCTCAAATCTGAACCCCTTTTTCGGCGCCTTTAAGGTACTACTAATATAAAGATGTTAGTATGTATGTTAGTAGTATGTTAGTATGGGGTGGGTGAAAAAGACTTTATCTCATGTGATGATTTTTTGTACAGTCAGCATTAGTATTAGTATGTGCGGAATTGCGAATAGTGGCAAGTAATTAATAGTTAAAGGTCACCTTAACAAAATGGCAGATTTCTTACGATAACAAAGAATTAATAATTAATCTTTGTCTTACATAAACTATGTTAATAATAAACAATCACACCTGCTGAAGGTGATGAAATCTGAAATGATGACCACACTTTAATTTTTTTCATTATCTTCTTGAAGACTCTGACATTATTGGTAGACGGAAACACCGACAAAGTCCAACTATTTTAGTTCCTGGTGGAACGCATAACGAAACACGAGGTGGACTGTGTCGTCCATGCCTGAAAGATGTTTACAACGTAAATATTATGTAGGTACCTGACGTACGAAGGGTTCTTAGACAGATGAATTTATACCTAAAACTTATTTTTCAGCTAGAGACTGAATAGATTCTCACCATAATTTTTTCATAAAGAAATTGTCTTCTAACAGCAAAATATTCAATAAAAAAAACGAAAGAGTTTAGGCCGGCACGTCGTTACTCTTGTGATTAAGTCGAATTAAAAATAAAGTTGAAAAGAGAGTGCTACAGGGTACAGCTGTTGATTAAGCGCCATCTCGTGGCGGCCCCATCAATAACAAGAGTTTAATTAAACACTTTTATACGCGTCTGAATGGCTTGGACGCTAGTCTCGGCTCTTAATTTGCTTTTTATTTCTTTAATTTTTTCCCCAATAGGGTTGATTCAGCCTTCAGTTATTGTGAATTCAAACAAAGGACTATTGTCACTTTGTTGATTGATTAAATTAAAAGTAAAAAATTGTGCGTGTCGATTCCGAGTTCCGACGAAGGACTAGAAATTTTTCCTAAAGTTGATTAATTATATTATAGTTAAAATACTAAAATTTTATTTTCAATCGCCACACACACGCCACACACACACACACTAGTTACTTTTAAGCATAACTGTTCGTATATATTTTTTTTAACTATTACTTTTTGTGTAATCCGTTTTTGGCCATAGTATTTGAGTAATTAGATTAGCAATAATTGACTTTGTAAACGCTGTTGGATTACCTATTAAATAAATAAATAAATAAATAAATAAATCGATTTATTCATTCTAATATAACCTTATTATTTTTGCTGACAGATATCCGGCGTGTGGTAATAAGCTAAAATATATTTTGTTTATTTATTGTCAAAAAAGGAAATTTTATTTATTTTCTAACTTTGAAAATTATTGTATGAAAAAAATCGCAAATATACTTCTTGAATGGATCGAAACGCCTAATGCATTCTTTAATGGTCTAAAACCATCTTCGCATTATTACCTTTCAAATGGAACCGGTTTGTGGCACATCGATTAGATGGTCTCAAAGTCTATTTCTAACGGACATTGGTAGACACAAAAATATCTAGGTGACAAAGCGCAAATTATTGTCACTCCTAATTATTTAACGCTGTCCTACCGACACTGTCTGTTCAACAAGCGACCATCACTTCAAAATTTTGGTGACGAATTGTTAGTTTCAATTTCTTTTCATATCGAGCCCTAATAAAAATTGAAAATGATACTTGTCTTCATAACGACAATACGAAATTTTTATCCTAGATCAAATTAAAATAGGCACTAATTTCAAAAATAGAAAATTTTATGTAGGTTATAATGGTTTAAATGATGAAAACCACAAACATTCATATTATGTACATAATTCTTCATAAATTACTATTAATAGAGGTTACCACTGCGCGCGACAATTAGAATTGCCGCAACGTGTTCAAACCGAACTCGCCTATCGATTCGATACAAACAATAATTAAATTAACATGAAAATTAAATAGCCATAAATAACAGTACCAACGAATTTAGCTTCGGTAACGGTCTTACTGTCTACGAGTAACTGAAATAATAATAATACTGGAAAAGTGTCCACGCTTTTAAGGTAACTTTTCATCATGTCATGCATCTTATTGATTCATCAGTACCAGAGATAAGTTTGCATTATAAAGTATTATAAAAATGTAGTTCCAGAACTTCTATGGCCATTCATCATCGGCAAAACCTACATAGAGAGTCGCTACAATAAATAATTAGACATTTAAATCTTTTTACAAACGGACTTATATTACCAACCTATTGTTGTCAAGTCTATATTAACTATATCGAACAACTTATTTTTAAATACAATAAATATATTTATTTAGTTAGGTAATGTATAATTCATATAATCGCTTTCGCTCAATTTCTAGCTTTACAACAGGTACCCATAATGCATTTTCTAAGAGATAACGTAAGTAATTTTACTGTCACTGAAGATTCGATAAGAATACCCGTATGATGCAACATCGATGTAAATAAAATAACACTAATGTTAGAAACACTTATTAGTTTGGAAGTTGTTTATTATACTACTAGCTGTTGCTCGCAGCTTTGCATACGGAAATTATGTTTTAAGTTATTCACACTTTTATCCTGTTTTCCCGGGAAACCTTTTAATTTTCCGGGATGAAAAGTTGTCTAAAATATGACCCAGGGTATCAGTAACAACTTTACCAATTTTCATCGAAATCCGTTCAAGGGTTTTATGTGATGCCCGGACAGACAAACAGACACATTGAGTTTTATTATAGTGTAAATAGATTAAAGTTGATGTAGCAAATGCGTCCAAACCGCCCCAATTTCATATCCAAACACCCAAATCATTGAAAAGGAAGGACGAAGTGGTGGATTATAAACTCGTTTGTCAGTTATTTCCATAAAAAAGGCCTAGAGTGACTCCCTGATATGGACAGCAAATACTCACTACCTTCATGGCATCATTGATAGCTTGACGTGTACTCTGAAGCACAAAAGTGATTATGAAATTTTCCCACTACTTTTCATCTTTCTATCAACCGACTAAGTAGCGTTAACTAGGTCCGTAACTTCGGTACACATATTAATTGATGGAATTAAGTCATCAGACTGCCACCAATTTAAAGTTTTAAAATTGAATTAATGTCCATAGACATGCATAAATAAAATTCAAGTCCACCTTTTGATAAAACCCCGAAATATTGCAGTGACAATCGAAAAATAAAAGTTGGCGAAAATAATTAAAGCGTATTTTTTCATGAGAAGCAATAAGCTTCGCTTGCATTGGGTGTAAAATTTTAATTGATTTTGGCTTTTGGGCACTTTTACCGACTGCCTCAGTTTGATTTACGATAAAATTTTCTGCGGTTTCGAAAACATTCCGTATTTTTGCCTGGTAAAATATTGTATTTTAAATTACCGTACATTTTTTATTTAATTTGATTTTGAAGGAATCTAATAGTTTTTTTATGTAACTCACTAGACACACTACACTCAGACTCGACTCACTAGACTTCACTAGATTATGTATTTAAGTCAAGTTAATCTAGTGGTTTTTATGTCGCGGGAAACTGAAATTCGGATCCTGCATGCACTTAAATTTATTTTTAGTTATTTTGTGTAAGTACTATAATTGTTTTTTTTTACTTGAAAAAAATCCCCGTGGGCTACGCTGCACCTCTGAATGTTCTCTATTTACATAGTTTTAGACAGTGTATTATATAATATAATATTATAATGTCAACCATTGCATACACTAAGGTATTGAGGAAAGCTTAACTCAAGGATACCTAGATGGAAAATTTAACTCACCTGAAAACGCTTGACGCAATTTTTTTTACTTTGGATTTCTTTATAGTTTGCAATTATAAGTGTGATATTACTCATTTAATATATGTAATATTAGGCTGTTAAAGGAATTACATCGAGAGTAAACATTAGTTTATACAGGATACAAGCAAGATTTAAATTATGACGCAACATTGTATGACCATTTCATTATTATTACGTAACATCGGATGTAACAGTATACCTATTTAGTTAAAGAAGATTGAAGGATACGTCTATAGAAATAAACTCTATCCTCATTACAGAATGAATGAGTTGCAATTCGCTTTTTCCCTTTGTAAGTGGTCTTATTGTATGAGACATTCATATTCATGTTTTTACTCCCTTAATAATAAATCGGTAACGTGAAGCTCTGAAGGCAGATAGAGTCAACAGCAGCTGTCCATTCGAAATAAAATTGGTAACAGCTCGCCACTCAACTCTAATGGCAAAATACCTAAAAAAAAGTCATTACCATCCAAAGATTTGTTGGTTATTTTATAAAACCTTCTAATTTTTACTTTTTATATGGAAATAGGCAGTTTTTAAAAAGTTTTGGAATTTCTATTTTTAATACAAGACAACACAAAAATCGTAAGTGAAGGTGAAGTTATCTTTTTATATTACCTTTACTTTTAAACGAATTTCACTAATCAGTACCCACTGTTTGACTACTCCAAATCCATGGTAATCGTATTTTGCGAAAGCAAACTTGAGCATCCCATAATAAATTTAACAAGATACAGTATACGTATGTGCGTTCTTAATTGCATTCTCGATAATTTCTATACGTAATGGAAGAGTTTTGTGTGTGGATATAATTATGTTTGGATTAATACAAAGTTCATAAGCCGTAAGTCGAACGGAGCTTGCAAAGTTCGTGGAGGAATCTGAGTATATGAGATAAGTTTTTTATACATGCAAGTTAGCTAGCTTCATTCAACCCATTAACAGCCCACTAGTTTCTCTTCTTGAGAAAGCCTAACTAGAGCATACTTCACCACACTGCTCGATTGCGGATTGGTGGAAGGGTTAGTGGACAACCTAAGTGTCGGAAGGCCGACATAACGACTGATATCTCATGATAACAACCGGGACCGAGGCACGGAAGTATTCAAGGAATTTTTGCTACTAGCGGTCACCTATCCGACAATCGACACAAGCCGCCGGGCATAGCATAGTACTTCATTTTTGTCATGCACATTGCTTTGTTTAACTATTCATAATTGTCACCTGTCTTTTAATATTACAGAACCACTTTTCACCATGTACGTAAACAGGCATAAAAAACAAAAAGACGTCAACAAATGAAACAACAACGTAGAAGAAATCTCACGAACATCTATTACGGATAACAGATCTTCCAAATTAACAGTTCAAGACGATTAACTTACGTTCTTGTGTAGCAATTCCCTGTAACATCTTAAACACAAATGATGTATATGTGAACGCCCATGAGGTGAACCTCACTTGGTAATTATGCACTAACGTGATAATCTAAGCTGTGATTTGATGAGTTCATCGGAATGAAAGCTGTGCTCGTTTTAGGGTCATTAATTAGACTTTTTTGTAATCAGTGTAATGTATGTACGAGTGAGATATTAGATGTCATGGTTGAGAATGATTGTACTTTAATATGTACGTGGCTGTAGAATTCGGACAGTTAAAAATGGCTCGGCGTTGCTACTCACTTGAGCAAGCGAAATGTGTTTATGATTATACCTTGGAAAGGTAATGTAAAATAATTTACATAACTCAATGTTTTAGATGATTGCAGAACTTTAAAGTCCTGTTACATAAAAATTGGGATAGATAATTCCATAGAAGTTTGGTAGGTGTATCACATAATCTAACATTTTAACAAAAAATAACCGACTTCAAATGAAGTACATTGTACTTTTGACATGGATAACATTATCAGATCTCACTCAAATTTATGTGGGACTACACGACAAGCACCAGCTTTCAATTGAAAAAAGGATCATCGAAATCCGTTGGCGCGATATTGAGTTATTCGTCCATTTATCGCGCACATACTTAATGCAAATTTAAGACTTATATGATTTTGACATGGATGTCATTGTCAGATCTCGTTCAAATTTATGTGAGACCACACGACAAGCACCAGCTTTCGATTAAAAAAAGAATCATTCAAATCGGTTCACCCAGTCCAAAGTTCTGAGGTAACAAACATAAAAAAAATACAGTCGAATTGAGAACCTCCTCCTTTTTTTGAAGTCGGTTAAAAAGAAAACATTTTATAGTTAGATTTTGATATTAGAAACATTTACAGTATCTATTTATAGATATTTATTTGTGGCATAAATAAAAGTTTCATAACTTAACTTCAATAATTGTAAATCCTAATCTTGCCACTTGATATTTAATAATCATAATTTCTTTTTAGTGGGTAATAATGCAAAATTATCCTATACAAGCTAGAATAAAATATAAAGTTTTGTTACAAATCAGTTATAACATAATAATATAATATAATACATACAATACAATACAAGTATTTTTTATTGTAAACCACATAAAGTATGTATTACATAAGTAAAATGCATAATAATATATTGTATAATAGTGGTAACAAAAGGCGGTCTTATTAATCAAGTAGCAATCTCTTAAAGACAACCTTTCGATAGACGACATTATTGAATATAATGATAGTAATAATAATATAACAAATATTGTATTACAATATCGAGGTACATGTACTTATTCGGCGTTATGTCATGTATCTTTTGTAAAAGGATACTCTATTGGTATTCCGTAATTATGCCCTTTGAAATATCGCGCTTGGATAAGATGCGCGAGCGCCGGTAACAAGACAACTTAATGATACGGACAAGCCGCTTTGTCTGTGTGTTTCGCCACCTGCCCAAACAGTGAAGTGGGGGGATGAAACGATACTAAACGATATCGATTCATGGATTTAAATACAAATGTTGGATTTATTTTTCGCCTCTGAAATGTAGTGTTTTTTGGTGATCATTTTAATTTGTAAATCTAATTAGTTATAAGGAGTACAAAATATTTTTTGGAAGGTTTTAACTCGTTGTTAGAATGGATTCTATCTGTCACATTGAAATGAAACATCAACATTTTATTTTAAAAATCGATTTTGAAGATTTAGTTACACAATAAAGAGAGTTGGGTCTGGTCGATAACTTATTTTTTTTCTTCTATTTTCCTGCAATGCGTTGGTAATGTTGTTGGCAGTGGTGACCATTTACAATTAGATACATACTCAGGTATTGCAGATGCACTAAAAAATATCGAAATATTGAAATATCGATATATTACGGACAACATTCATATCCTTATAATGTTACCTTGTTAACGGTTGTTAGTCACTCTGGCGTAAGGAGAACCGAGACTCTTAATTCTGCCTTTAAACGTGTGATTTCTGCTGTCAGGAAGTGTCAAGTCATTATTTGGGGTCGTTTTTTACTGTGTAAACTTGTGTATGGTAATTTAAGGTGTGTTGGCGGTCATTTGGCATCTTCCAAATACGGTTTAGCAATTTTTTGTAATTTATACGGGGAATACAGCTAAAGATTATTTAAGTTACAATCGGTCAAAGAAAAATAAAGTAGTCGGTGCAGTGCCGAGCCGGACAACGCTATGTGTAAGAGGGAGAGAGGAACATCGAAAATAAGACGAAGTAAAATAAAATGAAAAAACTAATTTCAATCGATAAATTGATTACATGCCAGGTTTCGACCCAACCTAATACTCGACTCTCTTCGTAATCGAGTCATTAATTGCCGACTGGCAAGGGTTTGTGGCCAACCTAAGTGACGACATTTTGGAGTAGGCCTGAAAGCCTTCAACACAGCGTACCTAACTACTGCGAAAACATAAAGTGCCTTCTACAACACGGAAGCGCTCAAGAAAATTTTGCCATCAGCTATCACCCGTCCAACTACCGACCGCGCAATTACCTACTTAACTCGACCGATCACTTTCGATCGACACAAGCCAAAGTTCATCATTGTTGTCAGAACAATGCAGACAGTCGGAATATATTTAGTGCAAGTTCACTTTACAGTACATCTAACTCTATCATCAAACAGAAGTTCTATTCCGGTGATAAAACAAGTTTGATCGGATCTTCAAAATCAAGTCATACGTTTTGCAGTAAAACTTATTTATATTTTCTTCCCCCTCATAAGTCTTTGCGACTGTCTTCGAAGTTTTGGCATTCTTTGTTGCAGTTTGTTGCGTTTGTGAGCTCTAAATCGGCTACAGATTCATATATCAGGTTCTTATTAACTTTTAAGATCCTATGTAGAAGAATTATTTATTCACAACGTTTGTAAAAGCATATACGCCAGTAGGGATTTAGATCTGTAATCTTTCCTTTTATTGAAATGTATTTTGAAACGATAACCACACATCATATTAAAATTAATGGAAACGTTTTATATGATTTGCTTCATTGTAACACCGCTTATAACTCAAACCGTCTCAATGTGCCGTGGCTTACCAAAGAACATCTTTACGGACTTTACGGGGACAGTATATCGCCTTTCTCTGTAGAGGATTTATAGCAATTTCATGAGCTTTATTTACTTTTATAGACGCTTGACGCTAGACTCTAAGCTATAAATAACCCAGGAGCGACCAGACCTTACTAGCTGTAGTGTTGTGAATAAGATTTTCCTCTTATTATGTTTTAGGATATAAATTAGGGAAGATTTATGGTCTGGATGCCGTAAAGAGTCTACTACTTTGCGTATAATAAACCACAGTTCTTGAATACAGCGTCAAGTTTTAAATTTATTAAGTAACAAAGTATTATTGTGTTTGAGTCGTTCGATGAATAGAAACGGGATACATTCCCGTTACATAAAATACTATTATATTATTTTTATTTTATTTAACTCAAACTATATTATTTGGATTTAATCAGAACGACTGAATAATATCATAAATGCTTTTGAACTTTAAGAAAATGTCAGTGATTATAATTGTAATTTAAATAGTCAAATAAAGAAGTATTTGTAAACAATACTTACTTCTCCGTTTCCATTATATTAATATAACCAAAAATTTTATAGTTTGTAATTAGTCTTTTATAAATTCAAAAACTGATTTAAATATAAAGTTAATGGCGCTCGCTTTACTTTGTTTCGCTACTGTTTGTAGACTAGAGTTTCATTGAACGCAGAACTAAATTAGCTAAAGGAAATTATGAAAGTACGTTCTGTCGGCGCAAACAAGGAAAAACATTTCTGATATTATAATGTTCATTTCCATACCCGTTTTAAGTTAAAGTTTAATTTCGCAGATTTTAAATAGTTGCAGTGAACAAGGCGAGTGAACCGTGAGAGAATAGTACAATACGTGCCCAATGCACATGGAAGGTATATTCTGGGATATCATCATTGAAGTATAATGCCATAGAACAGACATCTCAAACAAAATGTGTGTCCCACCCGGGAGGTTCGATTTTCAAAATTGAGCCCCGGTTCTCCTTTCAAAACAGAACGAATCCATTGAAGATTGAAACCACGTGGCGCCAATGCACTGGGACATACATGGTGGACATATATGGTGTTCGCAGTGTCGGTTCTATACGCTAGTAATAATAGGTACTTCAATGGATATCATCTATTTGTTTCGGTTTTGGTATACAACATTGATTGTCGAAAATTTTGAATCCTTTACGTATTAAGATTTTCTTACCTACATAAATAAATTTTAGGAATTAATTACCAATTGTTTCATAACATCACATATACAAAGTTTCCTAACGAAATCTGTAGATATACTAATTTAAAGGAGGTACCTAAACCTGAGATTTCTTGAGATTTGTGATACATAATTATATGCAAACCCGTACTTGGCTAGTGGCAGAATAAAACTGCTGCTATTAGAACATCCGAGCCCATCACTGGAACAGTATCTAAAGGCTTGTGATAACCAAACTTTGATTGCTGTGGAACAAGTTAAATATTTATATGGCATATGAATATGGTCCCATAAAAAAATTTTCTCGAACCCAAGTCGGTAACCATATTCAATGAAAAATGCTGGACGTAAATTAAGGTAGGTACCATTATTTTCATATAATTGATAGGCCGCGGTGAATCCTATTGTACTTTGAATTTATTGTTTTACACCTCGTTATAACTATAAATTTCTTAATTGGATCCCACTTTGCCCAGCCGACCCTAATTTACAAGGGCAAGCACGGACTGTAGAGTTTTTATAATAATAATATGTTTATACTTGTACAGAGTACAATAAAATCAATAGGTTTGTAACACGTTCCTGAATTTGACATGTGTAAATAACTATTCAATAAAAATCAATTAATGTCTAATATTAAACTTGATTTTTATTCACACAAGTCACATTTTATAAACTTAAGATTATAAACAGCCTATAATATACAATAGCTAGGCTTGTAACTAAGCCGTCTCAGTTATTTTTATTTTGACGATGTGAGCTATTAATTGGTTGAAGCCAGTTTTGAGACATAAAATTCAAATTAAATCAATCTATATCCACGCCACATAATTATGGGCTTATACCTAATTCATACATTCAATTAATAACTTAGCGATTATACGTGATGTTTTCATAGGAAATACTTTTAAGACAAGTCTCTGACAAAGAAATACAAAACCCAGGTTTCCTTACTTTGGAGCATAATTTCTGAATTACCAATGTATGTAAAAACAATTATAAATAATAAGTTTTATTGGTCAATAACATGAAACGCTTGAAGTTTTTTTAAACATTGTATTGCTGACGGTACTGAGGTTCATTCCAGAGACTTCGACGCTGTTCACAGCTAACAAGGCAGACATCATATAATTTGGGACTGGATGCCGAGACATTGTCAGTGCAGCTGCTTGCAAACAATTTTCACCTCTCAAGTAGGTACTTCCTACCTTATTAAATGCAACCAATCATCGTTTAAGCGATTTAAATAATTGGTAACCTTAGTTTATCATCATTAATAAATTGTATTACTTCAATCATGCTCGCTTAAGATATTTTCATGCTTTAATCTATATTTTCAGGTGGATTTTTGTCAATAAGTGTCTATACCAAAAAAAAAACTTATCTCATAATCTTATAACAAGGATTCATAAACTCTATAATTGGATGTTTACTCAGTGAACTATTATTGTAGTATACTTATTGTACTTATGTGTATTAAGCCATTGTTTTGATAAGACGTCACGTAATTAAGTCCTAGAAGAGATATATTTTATGATTAAGAAAGTTGCTCTAAGTTACTACGATACATAACAAAAGTCTGCCAACTAGGGCTATGTTTGAAGATCTTGGAAGTACATATAATTAAAAACAAACTTTATAATTTATTTTACGAAAATGTGGTCTGGAGGCTATCTTATGTTTTAAATTAGCCCCATAATTAGCTTTTATTAAATGTAATACATTTTTATCGGTAGTAATTGCCTCTACGGCTACTTAAGACGCTCCGACCAAGTTTACGGCTTCCAATGAACGGTCTTTTGTAACGAGAAAAAACATTATCTTTCATTAATAGAAATGTACAATAATTAAGAGGAACAGACATTTACACGGTTTTCTCGGCTATCATTTATAAAGGCACTTAAGTAGTTAGGAACTTAGAGAGTAATAATAAAATATCCAATATATTTGTATTATAAGCAATATTTTAGTGCCTCCTTGTATTTTCATTAAAATATTTAATTTTAACATAATTTTATCTTACAAAAGGGAATGATAGTGAATAAATTAGTTTCTTCTCGCGAATTTGAGGTGTTAGTCCACAACCCTGATAATTTCATTTTGCTATTAATTAGCCAAATGGACAACGCTCCCCAAAGGATAATCACATGAATAAACTTGGTCAAAATTACTCCAAAATATAAAATATCCGTATTGTAAAAAATATATCCATGTTTTCAAATTTAGGAAATTCATGACTACTAAATTTGTTTTCCGGAATTAGGCAAAACTTCAAGTAAAATGTACTTCATGTCGGCATATTATAAATTATGCATAAACATGCTTCGCGTAGTGCATAACAATGAGTGGTGGTGAAACCTTGCAATGCAAGCGATTTCGGTCTTCTCTCAGTTTGCGATGGCGCCGCCAAGCACACCACGTAAAATATACAGGGCAAAAGTCAGTCACGAACAACACTTCCGATCTCTGATGTCCTAGTATTTTATATTATACAGATAGTTTCTTTGGATATTTATAGGATACCTTGCTAATATAATATTTTCATAGCAAAATAAATAAGGTTCAGTGAGGTAAAATACTCTATTTTTAAGATAAAAGCTGGGTTGGAAGCTCTTCGTTCAGACATTGCTATGCACAGCAAGTTGGATATTAATATATTGTACCTTAGTTTTCTTTATTATATTCTATTTGTTGTTTTTTATTATATATTGTTATACAAATAAAAACCACCTTATCGATGCCATACACGATCAAGTGTACTTGTCAAGTCTGCAGTTTGACTTGACGCGCCATCCAGTGTGCATGAGATAACTACAATACGTCATAATATTATGGCCAGATAGCTTACCGTGGCCATACACGATCAAGTATACTGGATGCCGCGTCAAGTCCGCTTGACGCTTGATCAAGTACATATGATCGTTTATGGCCTCCACGAACGGAGGCCCTTAACGAGCTTTAAGAAGCCCTTAAAAGGGCCCTCTAATTCATTTTCTCGTTGATTCTATAATTATGAATCTTGGCTACTGTGCTTATAATTAAAAGCATGTTTTCGCATTTTTACAATGTAAGTAAAATTTACTCACAATTTGTTATTCATGTCATAACGATTATGTTATATTCCTTTTAAAAACTACTACATAATAATCAGAATAGTTAGTTGTACTTGTACCTATACAAGTTCTCCGAATTCCAGGCTTGTTTATGCACCATCATTGATTACTATCGATACGGTGCAACGTAGTATATTATCCTAACAATGATTTACGCTAAGCAATCGCCGTCAAGATGACGTACTGCTCATCAATGCAGAATTGATTGGTTAATGCTGACAATATATTATGTGCAAATTATCTGGTTTACTCTTGAAATATCTCTATAAATCTAGGTAATATTATTACGCTTATTATTCCTAATACCTTTCGATAGAAATACTTCAAATTTGGTACAGTGATCACTCGTTGTCCGATTTAATCGCATGTCGTTTCACATATTCTTCAATCTGTAACAGACGCTTTCAGTGGGTTTTTACTGAGGTGTCTGATTGGTTGTAATTAGTTAAAAATCTTTAACGCTTAAGTTTATCAAGAGACAATGTTATATCTTCGCAGCAGTTGTTGAGATAGCAGTTACTAAGCCGGATCTGAGGCTTTCGATTGGGAAAACAATCTTTAAACTTTGCCACTATACCTATAGCATGTTGTCACTTCAAGTTGAAAATCAGTACGCCAATAATTAATTCGACATGACAGCTACTTCATGAAAGTATTATAGGGTATAAACCAAATTATTAAGCCATCTTTTAAATGAAAACAAAAATATTGCGCACAAACCTGCACGTTACAGATAAAACAATATTGTTTTCCATCGTGCTTTGATGTTCCGGCTTTTTGAAGATTTAACTTTTCAATTACAAAGCGATTTTTAAGCGCATTTGCAGCACCTATTTACGTTCAATAAATAAATATGTAATAAGTTAATTGCATGATAATTATATTGTGTAAAAGTATTGATTGTAAAGGCCCATATGTCATCCAAAACGGAAGATTTGAATTAATTAGAAAACACAGTTACTTTTAAAGTACGATATAGTTTGAGAATGAAAGTGCGAGGTTTTATGTGTGACGTTTCCAAAAAGAAACCTTATGTTAGCTGTCAAATTACTATTTTCTTTTTGGTTAGTGGCAGCAAGTTCAAATCACACCCTATACATTCACTGTATAGGACACATATAATTATAATAACAATAACAATAAATGGAACACATTTTATTCTTACGGTATTTATACTTTTATTTGAAACAAAGTATTGTATAAAATTTAAAGCTATAAGACCAACAACAAAATATTTCATTTTCCTTGGACCGATTTCACTTTTAATCACACAACGTATTCATGCTACGCAAAACAATGTCATACAAAAAAATGTATTGTTTTCCAGAAACCAAGAAATGAGAGCAAAAGTATTGCGCGATGGTTTCAGGTCCTTTTTTGTATGGAACACGGCACCTCATGCCATTATCATAACTTTTATAACCCGAATTGTTGAAAACGGAACGTTCGTGACAATAGTGTCATTTTGTCGTGTTGAGATAAAACAAGTGGACCATAAAGTTACTGCTGTAAACATTGTTTATAAAACAATCCAGAAGACTGAGACTCAAACAAAGTTTTCTTCGAAATTGTGCCACCCTTTCGGCTTCCCTAAATTGTTATGGCGGTAATAAGCCGGGGGCTAGCATGTGACTTTTATAGCTAGCAGTTCTCTAGAGTTTTGTGATAGCCCGTTTTGTCACCGAGACAATTACAACGTAGGTACAGTAGGGTTAGCACAGTCAATTAATTTGTCAATTTCTTGGACGCATAAAATGACACTTTTAAACGATATTTTTTTATTAATATAATTGTTATTCACAGGGAATATACCACATGCTGAAGATGCTGTGATGGCTAGATTTCTTACATGAGTCAGTGTTCACCTAAATCCCCGTTAATATCCATGAAGTACTTTCATTTCGTGTGAATTACCCATAAGTAGCATATTATAATATTTTAATAGTATAAGCGCACGATGAGTATCTGTTCCTTCCGTATCCGTCCGGATCCGGTTCCGTATCCTAATCAAAAACGTATAAGAAAGCATTATAATTATGTATTGTTAAATGCATTGTATGTATTGTTTCTTTCTTTTTTCTTTTTCTTCTCTCTTTCTTGGTGTTGCTCATGTCCATGGCCGACGATAGTCACTTACCATGAGGGTGAATCCTCAGTTCGTTCGCCGGCTAATTCCAACAGTATAATAATCCTTAAAAAGAAAAAATATGTGATAACCCTGGTGCTGCGAGGCGGCATGCGGAAGTTGGACGATTGTCTATTCTTGACGTATGCGAGTTCGCCCTTAGAATTACCAAATTAAGTCGGCGAATTTTCGTTTTTACGAACGCGAGTTAAGTAAAAACTTTGTTTAGGGACTTACGTGGTTATAAAAGTTTGCGTGCCTTACGTGAACTTGAATAAACATTTTAATTAGTACACGTAACGTAGATGATTAAGCTTGGGTAATAAACTCTTTGTGAAACAAAAATTCCACCTGAAACATTAAATAAAATGAGTACTTTCTGAGATACTCATAAAATATTATTTAACACAATATCATGATATTGAATACTAGAAATTAAATCTATAATGTAATGTGTAGTTCAGTTAATGGAGATCTTGATAAAGCTAGCCTTGCTTACGATCGCGATCGCTAAGGTAGTAGCTACGTTCCTGGGTTCGATTTTTGCCAGCGAGGGTAAGTAAAGGATAAGGTAACGTAAGGGTAAGGTAAGGCAAAAAGATCGCCTTTGCCCATGGCGATCAGTAGAACGATTTATTTATAAATAAGTACTTTTTATACCCAACAGAATTACAGTCGTATAAACTCTACCATATAACAAAAGTTATATTGAAATTGAGTAGGTACTATCTGCGTATTATTACTTATCCTCACAAAGGCTTTTTGAGAGTTTCAACGAAATTATCATTAAAACAGTTGCGTGTAATTAATTATCATTGAATTATTCGTCTTAACAATAAAACGCTTTCAGATTATGAAACGTTGGAAGCTAATTGAACTCGTAACGAATCTGAGACTTGTTAATTACCAGTTCCTAGGACAGAAGTCATAAAGGCTTTTCCTTTGTTTAAAATACAGTAACTTCAAAAGATACTGAGTTATTGAGTTAGCTATTTTAAGTAAGATGCCTCCAGAGTCGTATTGTACACAAATTTTCAAAATTTTCGCCTCAAAACTGAAACTTTTCATTCCTTTTGAATTTAAAGTACTTATAAAAATTCCGGGCCTTACCCTCTCGCTCGTCTCACGCTTATTTCATTAAATGGAGCTCAAAAGAGAATATGGCAATTTTTTTTTAGGAAATTAAAGTTACCTGCTCTTAGATTAATGTACTAAAGAGTATAATTTTTTCGAGCGTTTTAATTATGATCCGGCAAAATTTTCTTCACATTAATGAAAATTAGGTTAGCGTCTTATATTCTCAAGAATACAAAGTTTGATTAGTTATTAAAGAAGAGCCTACTTAATAATTTTGTTAATCTTTTATTTTCTTATTCTACTAATGGTTACTTTTTTATCCGACTGTCATGAAGGGTTATGATGGAAGGTGTATATATGTATACATGTTTGTGTGTATGCATGTAATATTACTTATTACCTCAAATCTTCCAAACTGCTGAACGGATTTATATCGGATTTTTATCTATGCTATCGTTAGATTTGTCTTTATAGCCCAAGGTTTCTAAGATAAATTGTGAAATTAAAAAAAAATACGGTGGCTTTGAAATGCCGTTATTTAAAGTGTAAAAAAATAAAAATAAATTAAATACTACAATATGAGTATCAAATTAAAGAGCAGCCTCATCATAAGGTTTTCAAAAAGGTATATCATGTATGATAGTAGGCAGGTTTTATTTTAAACTAGTTTACATAAACCTTTCCTACTATTGTTATTTTTACTTATTATAAGTACTATTATTTCTTCTGTGATTATATTATAAACTAGGAAATCGCCCTCGCTTCGCTTCGGGAAAAATAGTAAATATATATATGTCGGAAATCAGTAATTTCAAATTATAAAATGGAACGTCAAGCCGGAACTAGCTTGGGTGTATTCGGAAGTTGAAGATGGCAGCACCGTGCATATTGTCTACTGTCATTTGAGTACACGCGGTGGCGGGGGTTACAGAGGACAGCTATTGACTTGCCAACCGCCAGCCGACACTCTTTAGTCAGCCTCCGAGCTGAGCGGACGCTACAGTAGAACGTCGTTATTATGATGGCCGAGTTTAATTTGCATTAGCATTGCACAACGTTCACTTTATGGAGAGCACAACTGGGTACTGTGTGTACTGATGGACTGCGATCGAGCAGGTATTGCGTGTATGACCAGTCAGTTTGCGGTTTGCCGGAGCCTGCAAGAAGTGCACGTGGACTGTTTTCTGTGCACAGTCATACTCTTTGCGAGGAGTAGCACTCATGCGGCTGTGATGGTTCGCTCCTGATGAGATAGGTCATGGGGCCAGCGATTGGCGGATTGATCACGCGGGTTTTGGTAAGCGCGGGAGGCGCGGGCAAGTTGTGGAGCCGGGATGGCTGTGAGTGTGCAATGCGACGTGTGAATTATGGTTGGTTACCCTGAATGCCGCGCCGCGATGTAATCCGACTTCACCGCGTTCCATTAGCGATTAGTTATGTTATTCGAGCGACATAGTAATCTGTTAAGAGTCATGTGTGTCGGTAGTAACCGTGTATTAAATTAGTAGCGAGTGTAAAACATGTGTTTCAATGGTTTTCTGAGTAAAATGTTGAAAACGCCCACAGTCTACCATTTTCTGGACCACCTATCTGCGACATATATATATAATATAGCCTATGTCACCCGGGGATAGTGTAGCTTCCCAACAGTGAGAGAATTTTTCAAATCGGTTCGGTAGTTTCGGAGCCTATTCAATGTAAACAAACAATCAAATCTTTCCTCTTTATAATATTAGTATAGATGTCTGAGGATGTATGGATATTTGTTATTCTTTCACTCAAAAACTACTAAACAGATTTTCATGAAATTTAGCAAACAGATAGACCACAATCTGAAGTATACTCACTTTTCACTTTACTACCTTTACCTTTACTAGGCACGTACTATGCCTAAAATTAATGGTAATAAAACTGCTAAATTCGACATACAAATAAAGAATTTGATGACTCTGTTTAGTTGTTAGTGACTCTGCTTACGAAGCGAGGAGCTCCGGGTCCGATTCCCGGCCGGCCGAGCCGGCCGGTTATACATAAATATTTATTCCCTGGGTGTTATAGAGTGTTTTGTGTTATTCATGCAATTCGCGACACAAATCTTACTGCTTAATTTATTGTAATATATTTTATAATTGTACCCAAAGAGAAGCTGCCACTAAAGGTTATTTAATTTATTTCCATGTTTAAAATCTATATCAAAAATAAAGAGTATTATAAATTATTCGTAACCCAACCAGGTCATTCTAGTTGGCTGTAACCGAAGCATAATCAATGGATTTTTTGTTTTATTTTTACTTTTATAATGGCGTCATTCCACCCGCCCACATCAACCACGTCCACCCTATAACCCGTCTCTGACAATCAGATATCATTTATTTGAATTAAATTCAGCGGAAGAGAGGGTTCTAATTTAAACGAATCCGTATTTCATTAATCTCATCAAACATCTTTTAAAATAGGGCTGTATGTTTCGTAAGATAGGGATTTCCTATCGAATACCAAGATAATCAAAATAAATGCATTTGTTAATAAAAATTACCAAGGAATGTCTTAAATTGAGGCGCTTAAGGCACTTGTCTTACTACGACTTCTCAACTATTAGCTTATATAAACTAGTGGTGGTTATACAAAAAAACAAACATAATTGTTAAATTTACAAAAAACAATTACCTATAATAATGGTCGCATCTCCCGTGTACATATCCCGCTTTGTGAAGTTAGAAAGAGTATTTTGGTAGTAGGTGATTAGAATATATATTTTGTTTGTCCATGGTGAAACAAATACACTCTGAAAAGTAAGCACCTGTTTGATAAACAAATATATTATTATGTTTGTTATTTTAAAGCAGTTGTTAATGTATTTTTAACTTGTCCTGGATTTGATTGATGAATGTTCTGATTCGTAATTTATTTCACTGTAAATAACTGGCTGTTTTGTTGAAACAAGAAGCGATTTCAATTTGTTTCCTGTAATTAAGATTAATGACGTATCTAAGCCGACATTTCGTGTAGATTTAGAATCCGTTTGCCATCAGTGGTTCCATTTGGTTGGTATTATACAGTATTTAAATTATAATTATGTATTAAAATTTAACTCAGGCCATTATACTGATAAAACAGTAATGGAGAATCATTTTAGTTACTCAAGTAAATTAACTATTCTGTTTGAATGCATTATCCTTTGAAACATCTAATATCACATAGGTAGGTAGGTATATTCTGTTATATCTGACAACGAAATTCATATTAATATGGAAGTAAGTAACTTACCCGGGTATTAAGCAATATGAACGGGAGTTGCAGACCGAGCTGAGTTCATTAAACATGTTGAGGGGTTTCACGAGTGAGGGAAAAAACGCAGATTTGCAATGTGGGAATTTCATAACAGTTGCCTGCATGAGAACTTTAAAGCTTTTGGAAACAATAATACATCTTAAAATCCGTTTACAATTTTTGAGCCTCTTTTTGTACTATCCCTTTATTCCATTACTGATTTTTTTATCCCCTAGAGGTAACAATAACTTTACGAAGCCCTTTCCGTGGACGAAGCTACCAGCTTGTCAGTATAACAAAAAAAGTAATGTTCAATACAATCCATCCAATTGTTCAACCTAGACCTAGTCCGTACATCAAGAAACGCAATGCGCAGCATTGTACGTGAGGATTGTACATGTACATACTCGTAACAAATTAAATGCTCTTTTCAATCCTACACTAATACAAAACCGCTATCCGTGCAATCTATTTACTGCCTTCAGCCAATTAGTTAGCAGTTCTTGGATTAATTGCACTATTAAATACGTACTAAATGTAATTTGCATTCAAAAAGGTTACATTCTGTAAAGGCAAACTCACATATGTTGAACGTCAAGGCAGGTTTATCGCTCTCAGTAATTCTGTCTTCATTGTAAACATTAGCGTTTTTATTGGTCTAGCGAACGAGAAACTATAATGGAATTGATGGTAGTATGGAACTGAATTATAGTTACATTGTTACAGCTTTTATGTTAAATAATTACGAAATTGTTACAATTTATACTTTTATCAGCTTGAAGCGTTCGGGCGTGGTAAAAAATTCCTACCCAGTCAAGTAGGATTTTTTTTAACCAAACTATCCCACTTTTAGGTTCGTTGCACAATGTTCTTATAACTTTTACGCTCCAGCTTTACTTAATTAACATAGTTCTTTAATTCTAAACCTTCAAAACCTGTTTTATGTGCTTTTTTATTGTCTTCAACAAGTGTTTTTGCATCAAAATGTTCTAAACAATACGTTCTAAACGATTGAGTACATGCAATATTCGGTGTAATTTAAGAAAAAAATAAAAAGATTTCTTTTGTACAATTTTTTATGGAAATACCACAAATGAGCTGAAGATCCATTTGATGGTCAGCAGCCATTGTCGTCCAAAGACATCAGCAACACCAAGGCCATCAGTGATGCGTTGCTGGCAAAGAAAAAGAGAAAAAAAGGAATATGAACTATTTATATTTATCTGGCCTCGAATTGCTTCGTTGTTTTTTTCAACCCTAAAAACTTGGTTTTGGATTGTGATCGTCCGTTCCGCTACTGTCACAGGTTTTGGCTATTTTCTAAATAATAACTTTTGATATGATCTCGTCTGGGCAACATTTTATATGGAAATGTTTTCAGTAGGATAGAAGAATTTCTGTAAATCTGATATTTTATATCATGCTCATTGCGACATCGAAGGACAGTCGTATAATATTGAAAAAGTATTGATTTTGTATAAGCCTATGGTAAATTGGACAGATTCAGCAAAAGGCACAGCTTGCCGGTCGTATTTATATTATGTTACGGCCAAAAACAAAAAACGCTCACTGAGTGAAAATACAGCTCACAATGCTTTGTGACATCAGAATTGTAAAACGTGTGGTGCCGAGTGATATACTTTATCATTAACTCTTGTTTTCCCTACTGGCACTACATACACGTAAATATATTTGTCTACAATATTATTGATTACAAAATACACTTTAATCAACCGGGCTATTCGGAGTGACATAAAAATAAATACGTTCAATATTTGCGAGAACGGTGGGCAATCAAACTGAATTAATTAGTAGATTGTTAAATCCACAGTCGCTGCCATTAAATACTTAATAACCAGGATTTGAATTTTTATGAACCAATATTTTGTTAGGACATGATAAAATTTTCCCTATCTACAAAATTAGGGTTTTACAAAAAGGGTTTTTCGACCCGGGTTTAGAGTTTACCCAACCTTTAGCAAATAGTAGTAATAATTTTTAGTTATCATCATGGTCTCACTGGAGGTCTCACCCTCAATGTTCATAATAATGAAATAGGAAATATTATGAACATTGAGGGTGAGATTATTTGAAATAAACTTATCATTTACTTTTACTACACAAACGGTAATGACTAGTACGAATACTTGAGATTTGAGTTGAAATTAACAAACTCAGTGGAGATTTTTTCTCTAATATTTATAAGTTACTGGTGGGTTGGTGACCCAATTTATTAGTTTATGGTGTGATGGCATAACTAATATTTAGAATAACACGTGTAGTAATCATACTGTTCTATTGCTTAGTATGGAAGTACGTGACTGTGACAACCCTTTAGAAATAGCCATTATATTATATATAGCCTTATATTCTATGTTCTGAGTCAATAAATGCATGATAATGGTTAAAATTTTAATAAAAGCCTCCAGAAAAACCACCCAGAGCTTATGAAGCCTAACAACAACAAAGCTGTACAACAAAACAATACTTAAATCGAAAGGAACTTCGTTCCATCCAGGTGTACCTTGACACCTCTCATGTTTTTTTTTATGTGTAGGTATTGGTACATATCATAATGAACTATGGTTTTCACATGGCAATAATTATATTATAAAACTTTATCTGTAAATGCATTAACGATCACAAACGATTATTAAGTTTTTTTAAGAAGCGATCATAACACTGTATAGAATTGATTGGATTACGTCCCAACATTTTCTTTGGAAAGATTTATATGACAAACAAACCAAAAAATCTTGATACTTCACCGTCTGCCACCTTTTAAATGGCCGCGTCCCAAACCGATTTTGTATGCGTAATGAACTTTGAATGGAAAAATAAAGGAGTTAAGTGACTCCCGCGCAACACCGAAGTGCGGTATTTAGTTGAAAGAGCTCGCGCATTTGCATAATCGACGTTTCTACAGGTGCATTGACAGTTGATTTAGGTACCACGCCAACGACAAGGGTGCCCGTTGGGCGTATAAGGCAATAAGCTACGGACGCTATTTTTATTTATTGACTGACCACGACATCTCCGCGGTGTTTATGGTCTGTCTTGTGATGCTCGGTTATTTTTTATCTGTTTCATTACTCTCTCATTGAAGAGCACATATAATTAATTTATGTTGTATGAGTACCTTGAAAGATATGGCCATTAAAATATAGGTATTAAATATAGGTATATTCTTCTTCTTGTTTATTACTAAGTATCAGTTAATTTTTTGTTTGCAAAAATTTTGCGTGTGCGGTCATTCGGTTATGATCCAATTAAGGAAAAATATTTAGTAGAATTAATTAGCTTTATTGGTTAGATGTTGTCATAATATTTTATAGACATGAAAAGCGCTATTGTGAGGAGTATTTTAATCGCATTTTTTATAAAGTTTATTGGTATCCATCATTCCTATTGATTTACTTCTTTCTAGATCAAAACTTTATAGTGCTTAATCCTTGTCTTTCTTACTGATTCTTCACCATGAAATAGCCATAAAAGTACCATAACAACTCCTATTTTTATTAAAATAATAATGTCTACCTATAAACAACCGAACTTGTCTAATATCACTCTACAAACCGATCTGCAGCGCCATCTATAAAACATAATTCCCCATACCGAAGCGGATGGATGGCGAAGGTATGAACGATACCGCTTAAGGCTAGCCTCCCACGTCGTAGCGATCTTTAGCGGTGATGTACCCATTTCTGGTTTTAGCTTGGATATTTTGTTTGGACTAGAAGTGATATCGTTGTTAAGTTAATTGGTAATTTTTCGTAGATTGTAAATGACAGCATTTTGCTAAGCGGTTTTAAGTTTTACGCAGAAGTTATACCTATAATTTTCTGTTTATTTGTATCATAGTTCTGAATAAGTAAGCCATCACAATAACAAGCTCATATCAGCTATTGCCATAAAAATAAGACTGACATTTTGTTACCAACATGCAGCAATGTTACTTATTTTAAACTGTCAATCTTGCGAGCATTTACATTGACTTTTAATTATAACATTTTTATATTGCAAATATTTGAATGATATGGGTAATTTGATATTTTACCCATAAATAACAAATAATAGAAGTTCATTACATGAATACTAAATTGTGTGTGGGTATTAGCACTAAAAGAAAAATAATATACTCCTACATATAAAATACTCTGACACGATTGTACCGTTTTCCGTACTCCCTATATCGCGAAAGACTTGGATAAACGCCTTAACTCGAGAAAAAACATTGCCATCGCTGGGCTATGGCGTTGTCAATTGCGGTAATGATTGCGGTAATGATGAAATGAAATCCAAAAAGTGTTTATCACATCCAGTCCACTTATATCTCTAAAAATTCACATAAATCACAAACAATCTATATTCCGTGCAGCGGACACCTGCAAACACTCAGCCACTTCGTAACGAAACCCAATTAAATACATCTTGATATTTGGGCTCAGATCATTAGGGGTACTAGGTACATGCCTTGTTAGAGGCCCCATTACCAGCCGAGGTGCTAACTCACTAGTGAGCATGATTTCTGTTCTTATTATTGAAATTCTGCAAAACAGATATGTTTTCTTTAAACTCGTGTCGATTTCTGTGCTCTAGTGAGGTGTGAACTACTGTATTGCCAGACTATCATTTAATCTTACTCTTGAATGTATTCAGCTGTATGTTGTTATGAATATCACGAGTAGTTATCAAAAGTGACACAATTACTTTTTGTTATTTTTTCCTTACGTTTTTAAAGGACTTCATATAGATAATAATCCATCCATCCATCCATCAGCCCTTGGAGGTCCACTGCTGGACATAGGCCTCCCCTAACTTGCGCCACTCTGACCGGTCCTGAGCCTTCTGAATCCAGCGGATGCCCGCTGTCTTCTTCAGGTCGTCGGTCCATCTTGTCGGGGGGCGTCCTGTACTCCGCTTTCCGAGACGCGGGCGCCATTCGAGGACCTTTCTTCCCCAACGGTTATCGGTCCTTCGCACTATAATAATAATAATAATACATAGATGATAATAATACATAGATGATAATTATAACTGTAATTAACAGCAAGAAATAGCTCTTTGGGATTTTTTTACACATAGTCACTTAATGGAATATACTATAATATTATATGTAGTTTTAGTACTTCGTAGGGATGATACACCACTATCACCAAAAAATGGGCTTGAATGACAAAGCATACATATACGACTTATAAACATATTTATTTAGTGTATTTAATAATTGTAAACTTATGTAAGATTGATCGAGTGCCCCAGTAACAGCAGTCAGATTTAATTTTGCCGTCTAACGCCATTTACGCCATATACCAAACTATCGTCTGCACTCATAAGGAGCTGCTAGTGTTCATTAATTAAGCGTTCTCCCTCGTTATCATCAACACCTGTTCGTGAAAAGCGTTTAATAATGACGTCAAGTAACAGCTGTGTTGGCATGGCGTTAGTTTTCCGCCGCCGCAAGGAAAATTAAAACTATATACGAGTACTTAATCCTAGATGTAGGCGTCATTTTGAATTTGTAATTCTAATTGTTACTGACGTATAATATGTTGAGTATGGAATGAAATATAGGATCGAATATTAAGTACTCTTTCATGACGTGAATTAGAAGTAGGAAATTAGTAGAATAGATTTAATAGAATAGAATAGTTAGTAATAGTTTGGAAAGAAAGTCAAGTTAATTAAAACAAGTCCTAAATGTAAATAAATATATTTTATTCCTCTTCAATTTGTAAATGCAATTTTGAACAATAATAATAGTTTGATTGATAGAAACCTAGGAACTGTCTCTGAATTATTACGAAATAGGTATACTTAAGACAAATAAAGTTAATTAATGCAATAAAATCAAACACATCGTAATTGATTCGTTACAAGGAATGATTTTGTTTAATTAACAAAGACAAAATAAACCGTAAGCGTTGTATATTCTGCGGTCGGACAAAAGGGACGTAATAAAAGAATTCCGAAGAAAACGCAAGCTCTATTTTAAGGAAGCTAATTATAAAAGGTAATCTGAGTCGATTCATTTAAGGCGAACTACTACTTTTAGTACCGGCGATACAAACTTCTTCTTTCACTGCATGCTTCACATCAAGATATCTGCGGCTTGCAAGAAAAATTGCCAGATGTTCATCGAAGCAAAGCTTATCTTTCAAAATTAATCATTACTTAACGAGTTTTGCAAAAGACCAATAACAATAAAATAAACCAACGTTCATTCCAAACCAGTAAGGCACGCGAAGGGATAAGAAAATGGTCACTAAGTTATGAAACTAAGTTATGAATGGTTAAACAATTCGATAGAAGAATGTTATATATTTTGAGCGTCATACGCTCATTCATATTTTTGTAATAAATTTTATCATTTTGAATAAGGAAAATTTTGATGAGATTCCGAAGAGTTCTAAATATTGTTCTCAAGGATCTGAATAAATCTTCCTACACGAATACGATCAGTTTATTCAAGCGTGAATCTTAAGCCCTTAAATTCAGAAAGAGGTGTAAACCTACAAAGATGGACTGAGGTTTGTTACTGAGTTTTATCGTAGTCGTATCGTGAGTTTTAAAGTAACATCATTGACTCAGTTGCGTAAGACTTGAATACAAGCCGCTTGCTGAATGATCCGTTGATTCTTTAATTAGTGCCTTATCAAGATCGATTCTCAGAGTGATAAATGGATGCGGTTCGAACGTTGCTTATGACGGGGCAGTCAATATGTTGGATACTTTGATGTGATGACGATGTTGATTTTGATGATTTTTTTAGATTTGACGTCATAAGGGAGAGTCCTAATGACGTTATTTATGATTTAAATCACGCCTGAAGTAAAAATGGATCACTTAAGTAACAAATTTTATTTTATTAAGATAACAAATTCATTTGCTAAATAACGAAGAAGTTTCGTCGTCGGTCGTAAACTGTAACGCTACCGATTGGCAAATTATGTTATTTCTTGCTTTTTTAGTAATTGTATTAAACAGTAATACGAAAATATTTTTATACTTACCTAGATTAAAATTATGGCATGGCAACATAACCGTTTATTTTCTTTGCATACGTTAAAAAAATTTGAGAACTTTATTTATTTATTTATTAGTTTATTGTTCATTTACACATAAAAAAAATAAAGGAGAACAGAAAACAGATATATTGTACAAAGGTACTGAATATCTCTTACGAAATTTCTTCCAGCAGCCCTGCGACTGGAAAAGTGACAGAAAGGTAGATGGCGTGCACTCAACTTTGTTAAAAAAAACCGAATCATAAGTAGCAAAGTCATCAATAACCAATCATTGAAATACATTGGCCTCCTCCTAAGAACTGAATTGAACCGCCTAATAGTAAGCAAGAGCTGGTATTTTAATTAAACAAAGTGAAATGTAGGCAACTTACACCAATTCTGATTACCAGTAGCAGATAACATCTTATGAGCACAGCCCCCTTGCGTCGTCTTAAAATGCTCACTGATTTGTAAAATATTCTTATCTGATCTATAAACAGTCCTATCTAACGGTTTCATCTTACGTAGTCAAAATGGAAATTAAATTAATTAACCATAGTGAATTTACTGAATTGCTTTACCGAAGACATTCTATTTTTTTGTAGCAAAAACATTGTTGTTTGTTTTTGATTTCAAAATGTTTGCAAATTATGAAAAAAAAAAGAATTTTGTTGATTGTTTAAACCATAGCTTATTTTTTATTGAACTCATTTAGTAAAGTAATATGCAGTTTTTCAGAGAATGAAATACTTGTGCTTGTACTAATAAAAACAGTTGGCATCTGTTCGAATAAACAGACTGAAAACATCGCCAAGCGAAAAGTGTTCAAAATTCAAAATGGCCAACTCGATTATACGAAAAACATAACAACGGTAGCAACTTTTGAAATATAGGCCTCTACTATGGAAATGTAATGGCTTATAGCCAGTAGAAACTGTAATAAAATCGGAATATTGCCTTCAAACAATGTCAAAGCAAATCTGACGTAAAACAATAACAGGCCTTAACAATTTCGAATCAATACACGAACGCTGTGTTCCGATCGTTAAACTTAGCGTTGAATTACTGGTGTTTCCATTTTGTGTACTTCATTAAAATCAATTTCGCAATTAGTATTTTATGGTACGATTTATTGCAAATTGTACCTAAAACAGTACAATACTAGTATGAGCCATATAAAATCAAGTTGGGGATCACAATAGAAATAAGATATAATTTAAAGTGCGTTATAATGTGTCTTACGCCCCAACTCCGAGTCATGTAACGGTTACTTAAATAGCTCCTTGGTACAGAATCACAAAGTTTCACTCTCATTGTTTTCGCTTAAAAGAATCATTATTATTATATGATATGATTACGAATTGAGTAAGATTTTATTATTTTGGAACAGGTTTTTTTTTTCATTTAAGCAAAATAAATTTTGAAAATTGAATACCTTCCATGTGGATGGAACAGGAGCTAATTGAAAAAAAAACATTAAGTTTATTATTGGTTGATAGTCACAGTCAAAGGGACCGGCAATACCACCCAAAATCTATTTGGCTATTATGAGACATCGTTCCATTGCCAGAGAACAGCGAGTAACTGTTTTAATTAAATACAAACGATTATGAAAAATCAATATTCAAAAACTTCTTGAATAACGGTAAGTAAGGTATCTTTAAAATATTATAGCCTCATTTAGTAATGCTTAACAACGCCATCTACTGAAATAGTTTTAGTGTTGCTACTCGCCATTAAATGTCAGGAAAAATCTATTGTAACAGTTTTTATTGCATGAAAGAAGGGTAAAACGAAATTTCTTAAAAACGAATCCTAACTATCCGATTTTCGCCCCAGAAACCCCCTGCATACTGAATTTTATGAAAATCGTTGAAGTCGTTTTCGAGATTCAGAAAATACATATTTATATACAATATATACAAGAATTGCTCGTTTAAAGGTATTATTTTTATATTTATATTAGGATTTAGAAAAGTAACTTCAATCGGCTCTACCCGTGAATCTGGCCCCATCTTTTTCGGAATAATAAGTACCTTAATAGGTTATTTCAGATCATGCTTTACTAGTTTACTAAACATGAAAATTCGTTCAATAGTTTTTGCGTGGCAGAGTAACAAATATTTGTATATCCTTACAAACTTCCATATTTAAAATCTTAGTAGGATTACATAACCCTTCGCTGTGCTTGGGTGTCTGGTTAGAATTGATAGGCACAATTATCACTTTTTTTTTCTGTACTCGCACTACCCTGTCCTTTGTGCGTGTTAGTTCAATAATTCCAGTCAATGGTTGCCTGTAAGAGATCGCTGTTTTAGTGATAAGGCCGCCAATTGTACGTTCGTGTTTAAATGTATCAGCTGTTTTAATTTATAATTTTATGGGTACAATAAAGATAATTTGTATTGTATTGTATTAACACCCTCTTAACGCACGAATTCAGGAAATCAATACCATTGATTTATCCATGCAGGAATCCCACCTACGACTGTACAGGGCTACAAAGTTTGTCCTTATTTTCACATTTTTCACATTTTTCCAATAAAAGGAAATTTATATCAGACAATCTAATAGCCTTAATATTACTTACTCATCATCAGCTTTTTATTTGCGATACATAAAATAGTCTAGCGCTAGCAATTTGACAAGTACCTCATAGAGTCCGATATCATCAATAAAGAATAAACTCCCTAATCTTTATTATGGCAGATACTAAATACGTCGTAGCTGTACGTTTAAACGGCTAGTTTTGTTTAAAATATCAGAGTTAATATTTAAAACGATAAAAGTTGCTGCGTTATCATTATCGAAATCGTAGTAGACATTAATCGTATCATATTTTAGTAGTTCTCTGGAACGTGGGCACGATTAACGAATTAGAATTTATATTTTATCTGTGATACACCTCTAATAAGTTCTGTGATACTAGCTTTCTCTGTAACTGTAGATTGGTGACACACCAGTGATTATAAATTCGTTATTATTACCTATCAGAGTTCCTATTTAGGTTTTAATGCTAGATCGTGCCCCCGCCAAGACATGCCCAGCGAAGCACAAGGGCTACCTACCTTTTCTCGAAGAGCTTCGTCGTTTTTTGAACCTTCATAACTTGTGTTTGGATTATGTCAAAGAAACAAAATCCACGGGATATGATGTCAATAGTAGACTTATTAAATATATAACTAAAGTTTCAATTTCATAGATCTTATATTTTAGATTTTATTGATATCTAAAAATCACTGATTTTGTCACTCACAGATGATAATCAAAATTATTTTCTACTTCCTGAAGTCCTAGAAAGCTGAAATTTGGTACATATTAATGTATGCTACTATTAGTACACAAACAACAGAAAAATTCTAAGCCTTCGAACATTTAACCCCTTAAACCAACCCTTTAAACCAAGTAATGCGGCCAAGCCGCATATTTTGACTATATAATTAAGGTGTTTTTATGAAGTTAGGGCTTGTAAAGTTAGGGCGTGTAGAGTTATAAGGTTGATTCTACATGAGATCTGATAACTTTTTGATGTAGAGCCATAATGGTCTCGTCTTGGCATCATTTGACATGAAAATGTGTTTTGTGGGATGCATATTATAGTATTCCTCTAACGTCGTACAATATGACGATTTAACGTGGTATCGTTTTAACGTAATATAAGGCGCCGGCCACACAGAACAGACGCAAGACACGGACCCGTCGCAGTCGCGGCGCCCGTTTAATCTACTTTCATACAAAATGTATGCAGCCGTCGCGACGTAAAACATACAGAAAAGACGGGACGCCCGTCGTTTCTGTATGCGCGCGACCGCGACTGCGACGGGTCCGTGTCTTGCGTCTGTTCTGTGTGGCCGGCGCCTAACGTGACCTTAATCCTCAACACCGGAACAGTCTCTGATACGCGTTCTACCTGTATAAGTTAAGGTGCTATAAGCAATTAATTCTCGATAAACAATGGTGATTTAACGTGATATAATATGTCCGTCGATTTAACGTTATATAACATGACCTTAACCCTTAACACCAGAACAAAGTCTCCGATACGCCTCTACCTGAACAGGCGTACACACAGCAGGCGTCGCGGTGCAATATTTCAAGCTCGATGTTCTTTGCCCTCTGCCGTATCGTGTTTAAACGGTGTCGGTGTAGTGTTACTGGGATAGCAGAGAATGTTAACTAAATACTAACGATTTGCATATTTTGCACTTTAACGATCGTTTTAAAATAAACGTCTTGCATTAGAATGTATTTGTAGTGTTTTTCCGTGCGTACAGAGTTAGAGGTGAGATGGAATGTGGACAGCGTGTTAATTGTAGTTAAAAGCTCTCTGGTCAGATTTTATGAGGCAATCATCTTGTAAAATTTACCTTTTACTTAATATCTACAAAAATATTAAAACTAAACTGATTGATGTCAGTAGGTACAATGATTTTTAGAATTATCGTCTGTTTGAATTTACGTTTATTCCTGCTAAGGCAGCTTGGGACAGCGTGTTGAGTTGGCCAATAACCCCTCCACCAATCTGCATTGGATTCCCGTGGTTGAGTATGCACTAGGCCTTCTCAAGAGGAGAGAGAGACCCGTGCTCAGGAGTGGACCATTAATGGGATGAAGCCAAAAGGTCATGATGAGAATAGTTACGGTGAAACTATGGTGGCAGATAAAATTTGTCATGTGAAAATGACGGATAATTATTTCAACCCTGTGACTCATTTGATGTCCAATAAAATAAAAATACTCTTCAATCTTTAAAAACTTTCTACTTTTTTTGATTTTGTTTTGACTTTGTTTGACCGAACAAAAATCTTTCCAGGCTTCTATCGCATATTATAAATATTATTGTATCAGATTAAAAGTTTTAATAACTTTTAATAAATTAAAAGTTTAACTCTAAGTACATTTCATTTTTAATTATAATTCCCAGTCCAGTTTTGATGAGCAATATTACGAACATGTTCACTCGCAATATTAGCAAATGCCTTCTTCAATGTAGCAAACTTTGCCTTCCCGGCATAATATTAACCGGAACGAGTTTGAAACTTCAGACTCAGCTGATAATCTGCTTCGCAGAATTGTGACTTTGTGGGGGCAAGCTTGGCAAGTAGTTCTGTAGTAGATGATTGGATTGAAATTTAATAATTATACCGGTTCATTTCTTTACTTGCTTATATTCAGCCAAAATTAAATGTTACAATTGCTGTGATTTATTGCAAAATTTTGGAGATTTATTTCATTAATGAACTAAGTATATTTTGATTAATTTTTCCTATTACTACTAGACTTTTCCCGATCTTCCATTCGAGAAAAAACTAGGTTTTGTGTAGGGCGCGTTTCCTTTTACTTAAGTACTTAATTGCCAACATAGGTCCTGCTTATGTCTACTACAAGCTTTTTCCATATTATTATTTTATTAGAAACTAAGTATATAGCAATATTTTGTGAAAACTGAAGGCTCTCATCAGAATTATCAACGAGGTTCATTGAAAAGTTACCTATAATTATAAATATAAGAGGTTTCCAGAATTATAGCAGTATGTCCGGAATTACTATTAATTGGAAATTTGAGACAGAGTAAAATAATTAACGGTGACCCTCATTAATTATGAAATTCGTTTGTTGTCAGGACAGAATTTTCAATTAAGTTATAAAAACTGTCGTCATCCAATCGATATGTGAAACCAATACTTTTACAAAGTTATTTTCATTTAATTTTAAACATTTGAATCAAAATATTTAAACTTATCCACCATGAATGTAAAAAAGTATTAGATGTGAAACAAAAGAAAAAAATTGACCGCCTTATTGGATTGAGTTCGCTATCAGCGCATTTTCTTAACCTCACCCATGCTTCGGGATACATATTATACATCAATAGATAGGTATAAACTTATAACTAAATCACTTAACCCCGACAAAGGAAGGTGCACTATGACTCCCGGTGGTATTCAACGTCAACGGAACTTTTGAAAACCGGCCATGTACGTGTCAGGCCACGCGCAATTTAGGGTTCCGTAGTTGTAAGTTTATCGACTATTATTCATTAACTACTTACGCTAACATAGCTGTCATCATATAATATGATGAATAACCTATTATATTTTTGTGATTTTTTTCACATTCTAAGATTTTGGAGTTTGATGAGAAGTACTCGGTTGGTAAGTGTTCAACATAAAGTTGACCGCATTACGTAAATCCAACTTATCTACTAGTTGTACTACTACCATCGTGATGTGATAGAAACGAAAGACATAGATTTAGATCACTGCTGTGGCGGGACGCAAGATTTTTTTTTTTAATGGAGATATGATTTAGTCATATCAATGCTGCGCCATAGTGGTAACGACGAAGACTTCTTCTTCTCCACTTTAATAAAGCCGTAATTTGTCCGTCTCTCCTTTTCTTATCGGTTATCCACTTTTTTATCCAATTTATCCACTCAGTTATCGATAAAGTTAAAGCGTTACATATCAGTCGTTTTGCGTTTGAAAATTGGTTGTTGCGATGATTTTAAAATTCCCGACATACTATTTGGCCTCTCCTTCCACCAATCCACACTGGAGCAGTGTGATGGAGTATGCTCTAGACTCTTTCAATAATATCAGAAGAAGCCGTCAAATTATAGTTTGTTACAAGATTTGGATTGAAGTATAGCATTATTTGACTTTGGATAATTAGGTTTTTGGATAATTTTAATTTGCTTGATCGGTCGTTTAGGAATTTGTTCATCGTCAGATAAAATTACACTAAAATAAGATTGTAAAATAATAAAGGTTGGACTCCCACAAGACGATAGATAACTAGCCGTGGAGGTAAAATAATTTAAAGGATACACCGGATATGTGAGAGTAATAGCGTATGGTGTATAAGAAAAATGTTGTATAAAAATCATTTTCGGTCTTATGTTTTCTAGTCATTAGCCTTCTTAATTATTTAGATGGGGATCTTTCAGAAAATGTGTTACCGTTCAATTTTATTTAATTCTTTAATGTATTTTAATGAGAAAAATAATTTACTAAGCAGCCAAAATTTGTAGCTAAAAATCAACTAAATTATTATTTATTAGTATCAAGAAAAGTCGGTAGTTTAAATAATTAGTACAATCATTATTTAAGATTCTGCATATTCAACTTGAGTATAATTTATTGATGTGAGGTTGTTAGGTGTATACGAATGTAGTGGAATCTTTTGGTTGTTATTAAGGAAAACAAAAGCAAAGCAAAGCAAAGCAACAACCCATAATTGTCCCACTGCTGGGCTCGGGGTCTCCTCTCACAATGTGAGGGGTACAGGCCATATTAAGGAAAACAATATAGAAATATTCATAATCACAACCTCAACCAACCTTATAATTTTAATAGTTATTACAAAATATTTTTAATATCATTTCTTGAAGCTTTATGAAACAACAAGTCTTTTTCCTGTTTTTTTGAAACTTAAGTTAAAATTTCAAAAGTAATCGCTGCAGCTTATAACTTATAACTCATCTTTTAACCGAGGACCCGGTTGATTTATGCACACAGACGGCTTATAATCCACGTACGATGTATAACTGTTTCTGACCTCAACGTCTCATCAGCATACGTTAATCCCACGGGCTACATGTTTCAAGCGCCAAGTAATCGAAAAGGGTGGGAAGTTATCAACGGGAATAGGTGTGAAAATACAGAAATGAGAAATTTGTCGCAATTTTCGTGTAAAGGTTACAAATTACATGAAAAGTCTTATTATACGTAAAATACGTATTGAAAACGGTGCTTATTTGTGTTTGGAAGTAATTAAATATTTAATCAAAAATGTAATCATTTTAAATTGTTTATGTTATGTTTTTATGTTGATAGTATGTAACTGTACGTGTAAGTACTCAAATAATGCAATTTAATTGTAAACGTGCATTTTGATAGGAGAAACTTTATAGCATTGGGACATAGCATTTTTTCAACAAAAATCTACAACCATGCAATTAATGATAAATTGTCTGCACTTTCACGGACGTAATTTAAGCTTTCGTCAGCTCACAAATCATACGATCTAGATCAAAATACATTACTCCGAACATTACAGCCAAAACAGGTAAATGGTAGAAAATTACACACGGAACATATGACTTTTCTATGTAAATTCAACGGAAGATTAACGTTCTGTTGACACAAGGGGCTAAAGATAGGAAGCTAAGTACATTTGGTACTTTTGTTTGTCTTTATTCTCACATATAGGGGAAGGGGGGGCATAACGGGGACGTTAAGGGAAATAGCCAATAACAGAATAAACAAAATATATTAAGTAATCATTATAATCATAGCACTTTGGTTACATATTAGGGTTATCATTTGGCACAGAATTTGGCGAAGTAACTAATCAAATAATGCTTAAATTTTAATTTTACGAAACCCTTATGAAAACCCCATTGTGCCCCGTGGTAGGGGCAGTATGGGGTACATGGTTATTTTATTCACAATAAGTGCAGATGTGAATTTCTTCTGGGTTCTCGTCGTCAACACGAGCACAGGCTGTATGACGCCATCGTCTGCATAGCTGGCAGGCCACCCAACCCTCCACAGACTTTAAATATGTATGTTTCTCATCAAGGCAATACAGGTATAAAGTATCCTCGTCTAAGTTTTGTATAATGTATGTATTGCCTCTCGAACTTTTCTTTTTGTACGTTCGTACCATATGTAATACCTAAAACAAAATTAAAATTCCAATATCAAATATTCACATCATTCCTTTAGGCTACCTTACATAATGGGGTACCCCGTCATGCCCCATATCCATGACCCCGTTATGCCCCTACTGGTAACATTATGTGAAATAATTGACAAAAAAAACAAATCTACAGTTAGAGTGATTTTGTTTAAAACATATCAATAAATAATATCTCTACAAAAACACAACAAATAAACAATAATAGTAATGAAAACACTTACCTTTTTACATGTGTTTCCGTATTCACTCAAAATTAGATGAAATCACATCAAAACATATTTATTTTCGTAAAAACCAAACGACTGCAGACTAGTCGCCGGTCACTGTCGGATTAAATACTGATACAAAATGGTCATCTATCAGTGAAAACAACAAACGTCTAGTGTGCATCGTTACTTGTTTTTTAGGGTGACCCCGTTGTGCCCCGCGACCCCGTTATGCCCCCCCTTCCCTTAATAATCACAGACATTATTGAAACATGTTTTCTGGGTACCTACTATATTATGCTTTGCCCAGGTTTTCCGTCATAACAACCCTATATCTTAGTATAGTAGATAATTGTATAATGAAAAGCAGTTCTGTTCTGTTTTTCGTCTTCTTACCTAAAAAAATGACATGTTATAAACAGATACGAAAATCCTTTTGATGTGATGAGTGGTAATTGGCAAATGATCTTATTCAAATGCCTTCCGTCTTCTTATTCAAATGGGCTTCAACCCAAGATTCGAAAGTAGACATGTCTTCCCCCAAGTTCATTTCAAATTAATAGCCACCCAAGGTGCACTAAAGTCATCTATGAAGGGTGTCGACGCATTCTATACCCTCTCTCTGTAATTTCTAAACGAATCACTGATGCACTGCCGGTCTACAAAGAATTGGTAATACACCCCTTATTCACAAAAACAACCAAAGTTATAGAAGGATTATAAAGTGTTTTGTTTCTTTCACTCTTATGACATACGATTAAGATAAAACATATTATAACAATGCAATATAGCTAAAATAAGTTTATTATGCGTTTATAAACAAGGCCATCTACAGCCTTGAAACCGATCAAAATCTATGTTTGTACGTGGGAGATATATGAAAAAAATATTTTGGGAGGTATTTATTAACATTATTTTAGATCCAAAAAAATATCTCTTAGTTGGTTTCTGAAACAGCTTAAGCCTTTCAATCTTTGGAATTGTAGTAAAACGTTATTAATGGGTACTGCCTAATTATCTGGGTGGTATAAGGCACAGGGTCTAAATAGGAAAAGGGTAAGATAGGATACAAACTTTTAAAAAATTATTCAGAGAATAATGCAACAAAATAATAATTTAAATAAAAAGGATTTACGTATCATATATTATTAGGTTTTACAATAATTATGATCGGGTATTTTTGAAGTAGGTAACGCGGACATGTTCCCACGTGAAACTATGTGGAGTAAACTCATTTTACGTATAGATCTCAGAAGATGATTGCTTGTGAAAAGTGTAAATCACTTTGCGGTAAAATAATCGATCAGTACCTGAGGTTGTGGGTTGTCGTGAATCATACAAGTAATTATAATCATAGAGTATGATTTGCATGCAGGTATTGAATAGTATTTTGCTTATAATAGAGTAGGTTTAAAATACTGGTAAATATATTTACAATGTTATTGCTACTAGGTACTTGTAACATTCTCCATAAAGTGTCTACTCAATAGTAAAGTTTGCAAATCCGCTTTTGAACAATATGCTTATGGCTATAACTCCTCACGCCGCGGAAGAAATCAGACCCAATTATAGGTTGCGATATTGACGATGGGTAGTGTTTGTTTGAGGTGGGAAAAGGTTACTGTCATAAGTGAATTTTGTTGTAATTTGTTACTGAGAGTGAAAGAGAAAGTAACACTGTATACCTGAGCACACAGCACGTCATCAGCGTAGATGAAGTAGTATGTGTTAATATTGAAAGAAAAAACAGAAAGGAAGTGACTTTTTGATTTTACCTGACAGTAGCTTCTATTTAAGCTGCTGAAAGGTAGCAAAATCCCTGAAAAGAAAGTAAATTTTTGGAGATAAGTTTATTTGAAGAAATCAATTTGTAGCAAACAAAAAAATATAAAATTGAAATCATCCGTGTCCAGTGTAAACTTCATAATTATTTCATATAACCGTGTATAGTAGATACATTGTATATTACTTACATTTTACCCGAAGACGATAAACGGAACAAAAAAGCTTTGGCGAGGCCAGGACGGGTAAATGAGGTTTAAACGCGTAATCTTATCCATCGCTTATAGAACAGTAAAATTACACTTCGGCTGAGAAATATAAAGGACCATTTATCATCCCCCGTATGTAGTTAGCGAGTTATTGAAGATTGATATCTCGTATGCCCGTAGTTTTAGTTTAAAATTTCTCTATAAATCCTGTACTCGATTCTTTTCACATAACAACTTGACTGTACCTAACTACTGCGCTATGCGGTTCGATTAGTAGATATTCCTAACGTGGCTTTAGGGTTTCCTGATATTGTGTGAGAAACGGAAACCAAGGATAATTTTACTATGTATCAAGTTCGTTGAGGTAAAGAGTTCCATTCATCTTCAGCCTAATTTAACTTTTCTATACTTTGTCAGCATTTCAATATTATGATCAATAAATCCTTAGTAATACTACTTTTCGTGGTTGATGGATAACGGAAACACTATACCCACAACTTGCAATGAAAACAATGCTTGAATATCTTACTCAAATCAAATATATTCATATCCTAATATTAATTTCTTAAAAAAAACTTGCACAGTAATACTATAGTATAATAATATTTAACATATATTATGGTAGGTAATATTATTATAATATTTTATAGAAAAACAAATAAAGTATATTTCTGAAGACGGTTAAAATTGGTAAAAAAGTTCATGTAAGAATCTTTGGTCCTCGTTTTCAAACAATTGTATTCTCATCATTAGAAAGACCTTGGCGTTCTATTTCTAACTGGGTTACTTTGATCGTATATTACTCTGTCTGTCTGTCCGCCGTGTTCCTCACACGTAAACACGTTAGTCGTATGTAACTAAGATAATTTATTAAGTTCACGAAACGAGCTCGTTAACTCTTTCACGCCAATTGACGTGATGTGTGAACACGTCGCTATAGCAAAAAGTTTAATAGCGGGGCCGATAAAACAGGGAACAATAAAACTATAGTAACCAGTAGTAAGTAATAAAGCAGCTGATTGAACGAGTAAGCGTTGTAAGTGTTGTAACATACGTGTGCATGTACGAGTATATGTGTAACGTTTACATAAGTATTATATACGTATATCAACATTACTTTAGGTACCACATTCCATAGAATTTTGTAGCACCAAAAGTTATCGTTATGCGTTATCGGTAATAAAAAATTGGGAACTGCAGTGGAGTCCCACAGTGCGCTACGAGGCTCTGAGGAGATCTGGATTGAACTCAGAAATAGCTTACACCTTACGTAGAAAGAAGAATAGAAGTCAGCGTTCCTTTGTGAGTTAACATGTAACACTCATTTTTTTATGGAAATAGCCGGCAAACGAGCTGACGATCCACCTGATGGTAAGTGGCTATCGCTGCCCATGAACATCAGCAACACCAAAGGCATCACTGAAGCGTTGCCGGCCAAGAAAGAAAGAAGAAAAAGAAAGAAATATTCTTAATGATGGTTTATGCCCTAATTGTTTCGTTAAATGCGAGAATTTTACTGTAGTGAGCGTTTTTATTTCAGGTTGGTGTGGGAGGTGTTATATAATTTTCTATCTGAAATTCACTTGGTGGCTGTCACTGTACCGATGTCATCTTTACACAATGCAAGAGAGCTGGTTTTTTGTATAATGTTGTTTGGTGATGGTGTGATGTTTCCTAACATTTATTTCCTTGCTAAGGATGGTCTCGGTACTTTTACGGCAAGAGACATGCTTCCTCGAGTCGTAAATATGACCATAAACGACCAATAGAGCGAACAGTATACACGGTAAATGTAAATAGCGTTACCATATCTATCTGTGGTTTATGTACCAGGAGACCTGAGAAACAAAATCTGTTAATATTTTGCAAATTCAGTGGCTCCACCCATTCCAACCAGATCTGCCTCAGTGGCCAACCGCTGCCCAAAGTGGACCGTTTTAAGTGTCTTGGCTCTATTATGTCCGCTGATGCTTGGCTGGCAGCGCTGGAGAACCCTTTCCGGTGTGCTGTGCGACCCGCGAATGCCGGTCCGCGTGAAGAGCAAAGTGTACAAAACCGCAATTAGACCTGCGATGACAATATATTCCGCTGAATGCTGGGCCGCCAATAAGGTACACGAACAACGTCTGCATGTCAATGAGATGAAGATGCTGCGATGGGCCGGGGGAGTAACCAGACTTGATAAAGTAAGGAACGAGTACATTAGAGTAAGTTTTAAGGTCGTGCCAATCGCAGAAATATTACTGAAAGCCATATGAGATCGTATGGACATGTGATGAGGCGGAACGATGACCATGCCGTGCGCAAGGCCCTAGCGCTTCCAGATGCACGCAAAGGAAGAGGACGACCCCTATCCACGTGGTAGTCCACCGTGTCCAAGGACCTGGAGAAAGCCCAAGTAACACCTTCGACAACCCAGAACAGAACTTTCTGGCGCTATAAAACGAGGAGAGCCGACCCCAAATGATGGGACAATGCGAAGGCAAAGAAGAAGTACTAACACATTTATAGCAAATAAACGATTATGATTATGATTAAACTCTCATATCTGGGAAAATTAGTTTTTTCTGTTTTTACCCTTACACAGTTCATTCCCTGATACTAAAGTTTATTGGAACTACATTTGAGTGATGCAAAAGAATCATGAAACGATTTCTTTAACTGAAGAATATCACAATTATTTATATTGATAAAAGTATTTTTTTCTTCATTTTCTATTGCGGGTATTCCCATATTCGCATTAGAAAATTGATTTCTAATTCGCTTATTCGTGCTAATGATACGGCGAATAATGTAAAAACGGTAACGTGATTTATCATAATTAAACCAAAGATTGACACTTGACCGACGTGTTCACAAAACATTACTGAGCTCGCTCTTAACCTCGTTTAGTTCCCGACTTAGAACATTTGCTAAGAATGTTACAATACTCGAATGATTGTTGACGACAGAAAATTACAATGTTGTTATAACGTTTGATTTAAAACAAGAATTCTAAAGTCTCTAGCGTATTTTAAATTCAGAAATCTTTTCTTTTCTTTTCCTTATTGGGTTATTGGGTAAGCCTGAAAATAATTATAACTGGCTCAAAATCGATGGAGTCATTCTGACACGTCCGATAGGTCTCATTACATCATTTTGTCAGAACTGCTCGCATAGTATTTTGAAGTTCGCCGGATAAACATCGCGTCGTGAGCGAATGTGCCTGTTAACACGTAACGAGGTGTGGAGTATAAGCCCACCAGTCATGATCATGTCTTAGCGAGTTGTTCGCCGACCACTGACCCTAGAACTATTTCAAAAGGTCCTATAGAACAACCCTGTATATATCAATATTCAACTTAGGTTACAGGACGATAGAGTAATGTTTGGTTTGGGTACTTATTAATATTATGTACATTTATTTTAAAAAGCGGCAGACGTCGGCTCAAGCGATAATTTGTATGCCTCATTGTAGTATTATGTGTACGTGAGTTACGTATAACGAGTAAAGAAGGAATACCAGTGTATAAAATTAAATAAGGAAATAAACGCAAGCAAATTGTTAAGTTGAAGTATTGTTCTGTTGTACCTTTGAAAAACAATTGTTCTTGCAATAAGCTTTCGTTGGTAATCAAAAATTTATTAGTAATTACACCTTTATAAATGTAATAGGTACATACCAACGTTGCTTTACAAGAAAGGTTTTTTTATTTTCTTGAAATAACTCTACTCATACACAAACACGTAAACAATGCTAAATTTGAAAAAAAATATTCGAAATACCTTATTTAGCCAAATATTGTTTAATTTATCTAAAATTAAGATAAGAAGGAAATCCTCAAATTCAAACCCAGAACTTATAATTATTATTATAGTCACCTTTAACTAGCGAATAGGTACGTCTCGCAATTTTATGTACTTGGCTACTTACCTAAAATATACTTGCATTGTTTTATCTTCTCTCACCAATCTACCGTTCGTCAGTGGCTATAAAACACATCAGGCCAGCGTAATACAGCCTTTGCCTGTTTACTTTATTTTCTAGTCCAGCTTTATTGCCGCTGTCGCCTTCAGAACCTCCTTATCCGAGGGCCACTAAAACAGTGGCGAGCAAATCGCTTTGTATTGGTACTGACTTAATTACGACACTTGCTGTCACAACACAGTTCATGATAAACACTTTCGATATTAATTTATTATTTATGAAGTCTTCTGTCAAACTTTAAGAAAACAACAAAATTTTAATAGATTACACAATCTATAATTGTACAATAATACATGAGCAAGCAAATAAAGAAGAAAAACATGAAGAAGTGATGAATAATGTTAACTAATTGCGAAATGCACTATAAGTACTAAATTTTAATTTTAATTATTTAGTTGTAAGTTAAATAAACAACGCTGAAATTAACAGTATTTAAGAAGTAAGCCCCTCGTCTAGTAATAGTAGTAATCCTATTAATATCTTAAATGTGAAAGTTTGTGAAGATGTTTGGATGTTTGTTCCTCAATCTCGCCACAACTACTTAGTTAACTGATTTGGCTGTAAGGAATGGCGAAAGCCTATACTCTGGATTAACACATAACCTACTTTTTATACCGGAAAAGTTCAGGGTTCCCGCGGGATTTGTAAAAATAGATCTCTACTGCGGGCGAAGCCGATGGCAAAAGCTAGTAATACAATATTTTTCTAAAATAGTTCCAGTGAATTGCAGGTTGATATTTTCGTGGCCTAGCAGTTATCCTGTCCGTCAATCTGAGGTAGCCGCGCAAATTGATGCGAGCCCAGCGGCAAGCGACGCACCAGCACGAAAGCATCTAGAATGTGTAAACAACATAGTAATGGACTATAACTGAATTTATAATGATCCTTATGTTGAAGCGTTTGTAATGACACCGACACCAAAGGCTGTTTAGATGTGATTGAAATAAAATAACGCGGAGACTTTATTCGTTTCGTAGTTTTGTGAGTGCATTGATTGTTACAAATTGCCTTTTATAGTTCTGGTAAAGATTGCATTTCGAAGTTTAATGTTTAATGACTTTTGAGAAAATTATATGCTCATTTATGGTTTCCAAATGAAAATTATTTTTGGTACCAAAGTTAAAATATGCAATTAAATTAATTAAAAATAATTACGTATAGTGCACGTCTTTTGTTTAAGCAACGTACAACGCGACCGGTAGTTGTGTGTGTTAATGCTTGTAACTTTTAACTTTTTGAGCTTTTCCCGGTACGGTATTATGATTTTTCATCATTTTTCACAGTTTTTTAACACAGTACTAAGTTTTATTCGCTTTCAAAGAAATATAATTTCGGGTTATCGTGGATTTCCATTTTTTTATATGTAGACATTAGTTAGAAGTGAAGTTAAAAAATGCATTATTCATGAATATATATATAATAAATCTTTGCCTCCATAATTGTATAACATTTATATTTTCATGCTAACTGTAGCTAGTATTCACAATGTGCATTTCCCATGAAAACCCTTTTCTATCTTCTAAAGCAATAAATTTCCAACTTTGTCGACAAAGACTTAGCTTAGTATTCAGAAAGTCAATTGAATGTTCTTTTTTCTTTGTACAGTACTGCATATTGACCGTTCTTTGCGTTCTACTAATTATCTGGCGTTAGTAAGCCTTTGACACTGGACGATAAATGAATTTACTGCAGTGACCAAAGTCTCAGACAAAGCATTGTTCTGAACGTTTTCGTAACTAGTTTGCTCTTGTTTTACACCAGTAGATGTGGTTTTATTCGAGGACGATTCTATTTTCGATTTTAAATTTTAATGTCTGTTGTGAAGTTGTGATGTTCTTAGCTCCTTCAGCACCTATTTTAGATAAATCTACAATTTTTTTATTCAGAAAAAAGTGAGATTACAGAACATTGTTATTAAATATCAAGGATATTATATAAAATATCAAAATATCATATACAAGAGGATAATATAATGCGAATAATATGAATGTGTTTTTTTTACTTGACAACCATTTCAGAAAAGTGATTTGTTATGGAGAAGACAGCGAAAAAAATCTTCAAACCATAAGTCCCAAAATCGTATACGTAAACTTTTTCATCAAATTGGTATCGATAAAATGGCAAATTACAATATACCACAAAATCTTCAGCTAACAAATTGACATTATTTGAAATAAAGATGAAAAATATATCTGCCAGCCAAGGAATATCGAACGAGGTATTACACCTCGTGACAAGGTAATGAATATAATGATACGATATTTATTTTTATGATCAAAATTCTATCAAAATTATTTCATGCCTTGATCTTCTTCAGGAAATATCAAATGGAAAAAATATCCAAAAATCTGTTTTACTTATTCTTGTCAAGTTAAAATTAATGTTTTTTTAAAGTAGGTGTGCCTAAAATCTAATCTTCTATCTTGTTAATTATCTAGACTCTGTATCACAGGTATTTTTTATGTATAATATAATAATATCCTATCTCAGCTTTCTTGGCACTAGGTTAGCTCAGATGCCGGTGATAAAGTCGACATTAAGTATAAATAGTAGTCATTTAGTTAACAAGCATGACTGTGTTAAGTAGGTAATGCGGTACAAACACTTAAGTTTATAGCAATCATTTTTATTACTGAAACTGAGTTTTATTATTATACTTATTGTTACGCAAGTTATTTTTAACTAGTAACCGCCTTCGCTTAGCTTCGGTTTTCGTATATCCCGATTTATTTAAGTAAAATATAATCCATGTTACTCAGAAAATATAGAGCATTCTATTGATGAAAAAATGTTTAAATCTGTCAAGTAGTTTTTGAGATTATCCATTACAAACAAACAAACAAAAAAACAAAACTTTGCTTTTTGTAATATTAGTTTAGATGAATAGTTTTATAAAGATTTCATAAGTATCAGGTTCAGAAATAATCGGTGTTTGTTTTTCTCAGGAAATTGTCGATTCAATTTTAATTTTTTAGTCACAGTTCTCTTTTCAATCCCGTACAGGACAAGCATAATGCGCTGGGCGACCATCTTGTTGAAACCACAATATGTCCCTGTAGATGTTAAGTGGTATTTCTTGTAATATATTAGGAATTAAATAGAAAATAGGGCACCGGTAAGTTCTGCACTAAGTTCTCAAAGATGTCTGAAGTCTGCACAATTACTGGCTGGCTTCAACCCATTAATGGCCCACTACTGGGCACGGGTCTCTCTTCTTGAGGAGGCCTAGAGCATACTCCACCACGCTGCTCCAGTGCGGATTGGTGGAGGGGCATAATTACTACTCAAGTAGTTTTTCCCTAGTATCCTATACCGGAACCATTTCAAAATAAAACATTATGCAATGTAGAGTCATTAATTTTTACGATAATCGTGTCTGCATGCAGTAGGCGGTAAGGCTGTAAAGGTGAGACACCATTTGATTGAATTAAAAGAATTCATTTTCTTATCTATTATGTTACTACATACTATTTATTGTCAGTAGTAGCTAAGGATTTAGCTGTAAAACTAAGTTTACTAAGACTTCCTTAGTAGTACTAAATTAAAGAAACGAGCAGGCCATCAAATATTATAACAATTTCATCACTTAAAAGACAGTTTAATATCTCATAAAAAGTAAAATAATTAAGCGTTTTTACTTATATCTCTTTAATAATATTTTATTTAACGACAATTCTAGCTGATGTTAAGTGACGGTATCGTCTTGTGTCATAAACTGATTTAATAATCAAATGATGTTAATGAATGTAATATTTTATTTTATGATCTTAATAACTACAGAACAGTTTCTGTTTTATCATAGAAAAGATAATATTGAATTAAGTGCTATCCCATTTCAACAGTAATAAATTATTAGTTCCTGAGCAATAAGGCTTCACTAAAATCCGTATTACAACCTATGCAGGGGCTAGGCTTTTAAAGCATATATTTGTAGCTAAAGCATTTGTGTTGAACACGTAACATTGCTGTTTAAACTTGGCCACTATGATATATAAAACAAAGTCCTTAGCTTGATCACGTCTTATTTGAGTGATAGGATACAAAAAGTTAGCATAAACGATATTAATCATCGGGGTCACCGGCTGTGATGGGTGTATCGCAAGGCTCGATCTTGGGTGAGTTTATTTTTCTGGTATACATCAACGATTTACCACATTAAGTACAAAACCAAGTGGAAATTGTTCTTTTTGCTGATACGTCATTGATATTTAAGTTTGAAAGGAATAAATTAAATTTCGACCACGTAAATAGTGCTCTTCTGCATGTGTCGACGAAAAAAATAAAGAAGTGCATAAGTATATCAGTAAAAGCTATATTTTGAACATATTTTGACTGTGTATTTGACTTTGAATGGAAATACTTACTGAAAATTCAATACTACCGAACTAGTGTGAGAGTACCTTTATAATAAGAGGTTATGCTCAGTTGTGTTAACAATATTTGCGCCAGGATTTAATGAAACCACGCTTAGAGTGCGGCAACGTGGCTAGTTCCGAATACAGTATAGGCGATAGCGCTTAGATGATTTTCAGTTATAGAAAAGCCAGGTATTATGAAGCTATAATTAATTATCCGGAATGCTATTCTGAAGCAGTGAACAGTAAATTTTCTTGGTTATGCTTAGAAATAAATAATGAATATTGTGGAATATTATAGTGAACTGTTATTAAACATTAATGATTAAGGTAGGTGCCGTCGACTTTACTTGTGTTTTGTGTTAATAGTAAATTTTAGATAATTTTGCTTTGACGAGTTTAAAGAAAATTTATAATACTTTTCAAAATTAACATGTGATTGTTATCACGTGAACTTGTATTCCATCTAGGCCAGCAAAAGCAACGAGAACCTGAAGTGTATCGACAGTAGTAACTACATACTACGTGTACATGAAGTTTAGGTAGTTTTACTTCGATCACTATTTTATTAATTGACTTCAAAAAGGAGGAGGTTCTCTATATGATTGCATTTTTTTCTGTGACGGGATCTATGAGGAATTAAGAGAACCTCTCAAATATTATAGTCATGTAGCGATTTTTTCGGGAGGCTAGTTCTTTGAAGCCGGTTATTTTTTGGTATAATTTACTATTTAACAGCGAATTTTACTTCGTTCGCTACTATGTATTTATGATAGCAGCGAATTCGTTCGTGTCGTTCGTTCAAACCATGGGTAGATAATTGACGTCTGTAACGAGAACGATTGACGCTTGCACGTGAGTAATCGGTTTAAGAGACCTATTATTTGAGTTCCGCGCATTTCGGATTAATTAATGAATGAAAAGGGTCAGTTTGGATGTTCGTTCGATATAGATTGGATTCCTGTGATCAATTGGTAACTGTTTTGCCTGGTCCAAAATTTTCATACATCTAAATCGGATTCTTAGGTATCGTAATTTGAATATGTTCAAATTATAATTTTATTAATTATTAACACACACACACACACACATACAAGCATAATTGTGAGCGCATTGCTTTTATTGTTTTATGTGGTGTTTACTTTGTGACAAATTAAGAAATATAAGAAAAATGTAAATCCATAATTAGCTTAAAGACCTATGTAATTAGTTTTGTCTATACATACATTATAACATTGTAAAAAAGCTGTGGATTTTGTTATAAATAAATAAATTAATTAATCTCTTTAAATTTGAAGATATACCTATTTATTTAAAGTATTTTTTCTTCTAGCGGTCTAATATTTAGTTTTATTTTAAGGCACCTGCCTTAACAGCTTCAATCCATTAATGGCCTACAACTGAGCACGGGTCTCACTCCTACGAGTAAGAATGTCTAGAGCATACTCCACCACGCTGCTCCAGTGTGGATTGGTGGAGAGGATAATGGCCAACCCGAGTGTCAGAAGTTTTTTTTAGCCTCCAATATGGCTTATCTTACGATAACAACTAGGATCGACGGCTTTACGTACCCTCCGATGCACGGAAACGCTCAAGATTTTTTTTGACACTAGCGGTCACCCATCCAACTACTGACCGCCCTCTTAGAATCGAAGAAAGCCGCCGGGCTATGAGCGCTTCAAAAATGTGCCTTAATAATTAGTTAAGTTAAGTAGCTCCCATGTGCGAATGTCTCTAAATTTAAGTTTTTCTATTTAAAATTGTATGGTGTGCATGAATCATTAAATAAATAAATAAATAAATAAGTTTATTTACTTTTTACGGGAGACTTAACCTCATACATTAATACGTCCAATCATCATCATAAGATATAAAAATCCACTACCAAAATAAATTGCGCTCACTATTAGAATTATATTAAAATAAATCCCTCGAGTCTGATTCCATTAGGCGCGGGCCACACAGAAAAGACGTAAGACGAAGACGGGGCTCGGACCCGTCGCAGACAGTGCGCCGTTAAAACATATAGAAAAGACAAGGAACGGGCGTGACGGTCGGTGCACACTGGGCTTTTCCCGGCCACAGAGTACTTAATCACTACGTTTTAAGAGAACTGCTCTCCGCGTCCTTTCCGCTCCCCCGCTGGCGCCTAAGCAGGCCCGCGTCCTGTCCTTTCTGTATGTTTTCCAATAGGGCGCCGACTGCGACGGGTCCGTGTCTTGCGTCTTTTCTGTGTGGCCGGCGCCTTAAATTTGCAACGAAGTATTTTAAGCTTCGGTCGGCTGGGAGAGAATACTTTTGCGGTGCACAAATTAGTGAGAATAAATTAATTTTTGTCTGCGGTTTAATTAGTGGTCTATGACCGTTCTGAAAATGGTCTGGAAACTTTATAACAATAACGATTTGAAGTTTGTTTAGGACTCAATCATCCATTAAAAATTAAGCTTAGTTTTTAACTTTTCGAAATTATACGTATCTATTGTCTATGTCTATGGTTAAAAATAAATAGTCTGTCTGTTTCAATAAAAAAGCAGATAGTTATATTATGGCACGTTTTTATGTAAATGGCCGAAAACGAGTTGAGCCATCTGATGGTAAATGGTAGCCCATGGACATCAGTAACACAATTTGCGTTAACGATGCGATCAGCCCAAAATGATGCGGGAACTTATTTATTTCTCTGTGACTGAAACACGTATAATAAACAATTTCATGACCGATTTTAGAAGGATGACCTAGCTATCACCAATAAGTGCCATCGGTATGAGAGTCAAGCGAAGTATACCAAGAGAGATCGTTAGTCATACTTTGGTCTGTTTTATACCCAACTGCCTGGAACGGTTATGTTTTTCGAGCGTATCTTGTATTGTATGTATGTAATATTCTTTATTACCTCGTATCTTTCAAACCGCTGAACGGCTTTATATAATTAAGACATCTTTAGGTTCGTCTTGATAACCCAGGTGTTCTTAGATAAGTGTAATAAAAAAAACAAATATGGTGGCTTTGAGATGCAATTTTTTGAACAATGAAAAAATAAAAATATGTGTATCAAATTAAAGATCTCACCATAAGGATTTAAAAAACTTATAATATCCTGGTAGCATTTTTGATACCAGGCGGTTTTTTATTTATTAAAACACACACACACACACGCACGCAGGCACGCACGCACACAAGAATGCATGCCGGATACAAACTGTAACTTAGTTTAGTATTTAAGTTTCTCATTTTAAGTGATGTAAAAATCTTATGGGAAATAAAGTTCTTTAAACCGAATTATCATTGTGTACACTAAGCAGGATAAATTGGCGTGGACTCTGAATAAATGAAGCTTCGGATCCTTACGACGTATTGGTACCTGAGAGGAATTAGTAAATATCGAATACTTATTTTAACACCCACAAATTAATTCTTAAGCATTTAATATCAATCAAAGTTACCCACTGATTGAATCAAGTGCATTTAGGAAGGTAAACAAGATACGACTCATGAACTCATAATGGTCTCAATGTCCTGTGATGCTCGTCTATGAAATACAAATTATAAATAAACAATCTGTTTTCGATAAAATTATATCAAAGAAAACACCATCGATGACGTAAACTAAGGGGAGGTGCACAGCTCGCATAATCCACAAAGAATTCCCTCAGCTTCATTTGAGCCAAACTCACGCAATCAAATGCGGAGCTTCGCTAATTGTCTCACTGATTGTAACTTGGCAATTAGGCATTTTGCACAGCTGCACCAGTCTGTGCACTGAAACTGTACAAGAAACGATAGCGCTATAATTAGTAAATATAACGTGACGTCTTATGATGACTATTCTACACCATGATTCTACAATATTAGTGACTGTCGATTCGTATCTATTAGGGATTGTAGTATATGGATTTTAAATGTACAGAATAGGTACATTGAATACAAATATAACTAGTGACTAGTTTACTTTAATCGTTGTTCATGTCATTGTGTTCTAAATTGAAAATAATAAAACCGTCCAAGTGCGAGTCAGATTCACGCACCGAGGGTTCCGTATACACTTTTAGAACGGAATTTATAAACTGCAATTGAGTAACAAACTTAACTTTGCAGTTGGAAAAGTGTAACTGTCCTAATACATCGATATACGTCACCATCAATTTATCAACTGCAAATATTAAGTAAAAGTATTATTTTTTATGTAACTACAAATTTTCAATTTTCGGATTTTTTATTTACTTGTGCTAGTGCTATTAAGACACTACTTCTTTTCAAATTTCATGATTCTAAATATCTACGTTAAAAATGGTCGCATTTTTTGACTGAGATGACTTAGAAGCTAGCTTTTCTCTTGATTATAGAGGTTGATGTTAATTTCAGTTTGACACGTACATGCGGTTACAGAAAGAAATAATTTATTTGCTTTTATAGACATCTTTTTTTGACATAATATCAACTAAAGTGAACTATGCCGCATCACATGCACCAATCACAGAAGATTCCTATGAGACCTCAAAGCAAAGAAATGTTTCAGAGTCATTTTTAAAATTAATTTCGTTCATCATTATGAACGCATAGAGAAACATAATTCTTTGCAGTGTTACTGTATAACAGGCAAGTATGATTATTTAATACGTTAGTCTCAATTACTTACATTCGTCGTGAGTGTGCGTTTGGCGACGGACGCGCCTCACTACGCGTACGAATATCTATTTATTCGCGATTTGCGCGGCGGTTGCCGCTGCACGCTACAATGGCTATGGGCTCCGAACAGCTCATAGCCAATGAAGTATTGGCGTTCATACAACACGCCATTGATACAATGGACGAGATGAGCATCATCCAGATCTGTAAGACCAACTTCACACGTGAAGAGATCGTGGATGCGAAGACGCTCCTGTACCAGTCGCTCGGGAAGATCGACCGGATGCCATCCCGCAGACAGGATGAGAAGGGCGAGAAGAGTCTCCAGGATGTTATCAACCTACTTAAGGAGACTGATCCAGATGACGTGCCGTCGTTCGTGGCAAGGAACCTCAACAAGTTGCCGCCCGTCACGTTCGATCACGTCGACGTCACCAGGCTACTTAAGGATATAAACATCCTGAAGACAAGTCTGGCGGAAGTGGTGCTGAAGTTGGAGGCCTCCCAAAACACCATCACTGATTTACGCGCTGAAGTGGCGACATTGCGCAACGCTTTAGCGGCTAGTAGGTCACCAGAGGCCGATAACATCAACACGCGTCGCGGGGCACATGTAGCCTCGTCAGCGAGTTTCGAGTCAGCGAAACTTGACTCATCGCCGGCCACTGTCCCCGCACGAGTAAGCAGTGACGTGCGCGTTACCCGTCCCACACCTCCACCCCGGAAGGTGTCGCCTTGCATGGTTACGTCTACGCCTCAACGTAACTATGCCGCAGCTGTAACCTGTCAGCAACCCGAAATTCGGGTACAGAAGAGGGCAGAGAGGGATAGCGGAGTCTCCCGCAACGAACCCCCTCGTAGTACGGTGCCCACTGGCCAGCCGGACAAAGATGGCTTCATCAAAGTGGAGAAGAAGAAGAAGAGGAAGCCTCTTTGTCGTAACCAATGCGGTACTGCACCGACAGGACACAATCATCTCCTGCGTCCCGCCGTTCCAGTGACCTACATTTACGTCTCCCGTCTCCATTACACCACGAAGGTCTCCGATGTCGTGGAGTATTTGGAGAAGAAGACAAAGTGCCGGGCGCTGGTTGAGAAGTTGGAATCGCGCAACGCAGTCAACTTTAACTCGTTTGTTGTGCGTGTTCCAACCGAGCTCCTGTCGGATTTCCTGAAGGAGGAGCTGTGGCCAAAGGGGGTCGTCTTCCGAAAGTTCCGTGGACGACGACGACCACCAGGAGTCACCGGAAGCGCGTCTCACTTCGCGAATAAGTGAATTAGTTTTTAAGTCTATATTTTTGTATGTATGTTAGTCTGTAAGGTATTTATGTTATGGGCCTTGATGCCTGAAATAAAGATTTATTATTATTATTATTATTATGTTCCAATCAGCGTATTAACACTTAATCAAGATTAATTGACAAAATGAACATAAATTTCAAAACAACACTCCAAATTTTAACATCTTCTTTATGGACATAACTGTTAATTGCACTATGCACGTTAAGGACAGATTAATTCTTTGAGATTACAACTCATACACATGTTTTGTTTCAACATACTCGTAGTAAGAGGAAGCTAATTGTCTTTCCGATTGCACCTCTACAATTAACCGCATCCAGCCAGCCTCACCGGAATTGCCAATCAGTTAATGATTCTGCCCTGAGTTTGTATTGTATCGGTGGTTATGTTTGACGCACGTAATGTTGTACGCACGTTTGGCGTCAATTGGAACACCCACGAGCATAACGATCTTGCTTAGAATCATTTTGAAGCTGGTAGAATTGTCATTATAAGAAAAGAAACGCGTTTTGCGGGACTACCCAAAATCAGTGGCGGATTTATGTTTGATGTCGCCCTAGGCCCCATAAGATATGCCGCCCTTTTTGCTCTATGAGGAGGTGACTATCGAAAATAAATATGCAATTTTTTAAAATTTTAATTATTATGTATCAAATTTTACTAACTTAAATACAACGTTTTATTAGTTTATATAATAATCGTTTATAATTTTAAATTAAAATTATTGATTTGAATATACTGTACTAGGTTTTCGTGGGGCGCGAACTGCAGAATACGAGTAAATATATAAATAGTTATTTCTAAAATATCATTGGTCTGTGAAATTTATTTTTCGATTCAGGGGTCTGTGTGCGATATATTTGGCTTCAAGGTACTTTTGGTTTGTTTATTTTTTTTGTAGGGCAACACTGAAAATTTTTTCATTGATATATTTTAATAACCGTTAATACTAACAAACGCCTCATACATTGTAATGCCATTCAATGGGAACAAATGGTTACAAGTCACAACAGCCTCAAAATTCGAAAAACGAATACATTTGTATGAAAATTATTATTTTTTGTATGGCAAATATGGCAACAAAAATTTTTTTTTCACCAAAATTCACAAATTATCAGTACCTACAATCGTCCTATACATTATAATGAGGAAATATTTGATCCAAAAATAATCAAATCAAATAATAAATCAAAAATGTTCAAATGTCATTACGAAAACCACGGAAATTTTTATCAAATTTTATTAAAAATTAATTTTCCTTCTACTTTTTACATTTTTGAATATAAAGTCCAAAAAATTGTATGAACAAAGAAAAAACCAAACCTGAAAATTCTGTAAATCAAATTACACAAACGGCCGAAACAAAAGGAACCGCTCAAATGTCGCCAACAAAATAAAACAAAAATTTACTCAAAAAATGCCAATTTTCATACATTTCACAAAATCCCCGCCATGGCGTCAGTCACCTTGTCGACAAAAAAAAATATACCCCAAACGGCAAAATTGAGGATTGACCCAAGCCAACAAAGAATAATCTAACATTTAAAAAAAAATAACCGACTTCAAATGAAGTACATTGTACTTTTGACATGGATACCATTGTCAGATCTCGCTCAAATTTATGTGGAACTACGCGACAAGCACCAGCTTTCAATTAAAAAAGAATCATCAAAATCGGTTGGCGCGATATTGAGTTATTCGTCCATTTATCGCGCACATACTTAATACAAATTTAAGACTTATATGATTTTGACATGGATGCCATTGTCAGATCTCGTTCAAATTTATGTGGGACCACACGACAAGCACTAGCTTCCGATTAAAAAAAGAATCAGTTCATACAGTCCAAAGTTCTGAGGTAACAAACATAAAAAAATACAGTCGAATTGAGAACCTCCTCCTTTTTTTGAAGTCGGTTAAAAAATTTCACAAAAACGTTAAAAAGCCACCGCAATCCGATCCCGCAGTCACCTTGAAAATTTAAAAACTTCAAACTCAAATATCTTGGCAGCCATCTTGTTTTTCCATTTTTGTAATTTTATCGTGACATTCAACCTAAAATTAAAGAATAAAAAAATATCACAATTGCAGAGTGGCCGCCATCTTGAATTTTCGGAATTTAATATTTTTCCTTAACCACCATGTACATCAAATAACTTTCTTATGCGCTGGGCTATTCGAAATGTGAAAAAACCAAAAAAAAAATATCCAGCAGCCCAATATTGCCAGTTTTTGACGAAAATGGTCATTAATGTCATTACGACGACCACGATACATTTTTTAGTGCATTTTTGAAGTGAAACTTCCAACTTCGAAAGCACTGTTGCGTTAAACGTTCAACGCTTCTGGGGAGGGGGAATAAAAAGAGACAGAGCGAGAGTGAATGCGTGGCACTCGAACTCATGCACGTAGTAATAGTATACCTGTTACAGGCCAGCGCGAGCGTTAGCAACGAGTAGCGAATTGTAAGCAATGTTAATAAAGTTTGTCTTAAAGAAACAATATGAGTTTACTAAAAATCAATTTCTTCCCCTCCCTATTTTCATTTCCACATTACGAAGTTTCACTTATTCCGCGCGGAGGGACTCCACGCACTATTTTTTTTTATCAAAAATGTTTCTCCTACTTTTTATATTTTTGAATAGAAAGTTCAAAAAAAGTTATGAATGAAAAACAAAATCAACGTAACCTGCCAACACTTCAGACCAAGCACCACAACCGCCCCATACAAAGTAATCCCCTCAAATGTCGCCAGCCTAAAATACATTTCCTTCAAAAAATGCAATTTTTCGTACATTTTATAAAATGTCCGCCACAGGGTCTGCCATCTTATCGAAAAAAAATATACCCCAGAAGTCAAAATTGGGGATTGACCTGAGGAAATAAAGAAAAAAAATCGAAAAAAAGTTAAAACCCCAATGCAATCCGACCCCTCAAAGTCACCTCTTAAATTGAAAAATTTTAAATTAAAATATCTCGGCGGCCATCTTATTTTTTAATATTTTTACAATTTTATCGTAACACTTATCCCAATATTAGCCGAAAACGAGACCAATCTCGGGTACGTGGACAATAAAAAAAGCGGATAGTTAGACTTTTGAAATGAAAGTGTAACTGTCCGCTACCAACCGCACTGGAGCAGCGTGGTGGAGTAAACTCTAGGCCTTCTCATGGGAGAGACCCGAGCCCAGTAGGGGACCATTAATGGGTTAAATCCACTATAAAAATTAATATTATTGTTTTCAAAGTAATATAGATTAAAAAGAATTCATATTGCACCGACAAATTAAAAGGTACACTAAACATTTAAAATACTTTATAATTTTTTATTAATTTGAAGTGACAATAATCCACAAAAAAATTTTTAATACAAATAATTCTGATATTTTACCGCTCGTAAGTTTTTGGGGTTCTGAAAATTTTTCCGCCCCCAAAATCATGGCGCCCCTAGGCCCGGGCCTCACGGGCCTAGGCCTAAATCCAGCACTGCCCAAAATGATGCTAAATTGGAAAAAGTTATTAAATTTCACTACCTATTTCGAAAAATGTGACCTACACCTTGAAGTTTTTAAAATTAAATTTTTTGAAATATTCCAAACCTCAAATTCTGCATAGTAGAATAATTTATTATATTTTTGTTACAGTAATTTTAAACTTGAGTCTATTTTTTTTATTTTTATGGTCACATTTCCTTCGTCAACTGAGTGCCTATCTGAACAAAATAGTTGTAACATATGGAGAGTTGGTCATGGCAACATTATAAGGGTTATGTTTTTGTCATTAAGCTGTGGAATCCAAAAAACTGTTGCAAAATAAAATTCATCTCGTAAAAATGAAACCTTATTCATAACGACGTGCCGTCCATCCGCATTAGAGGTTTCGTTAATAAAAACTTAAAGGAACTTAAAATTCACACTTTTTTATGTAATGAATTTTTTGCGACTTAACAAGTTGTGTTTAGTGGTATTTGCATATACCACAGCAACATTTCCTGCCAAACAGAAACATTGGTGCTCTTTATTGAATCGAGGTTCGAAGTAAATCTATTTTACAATAACTGTGACAATTTGTTATCGTGTAAAGTTAAACAAATTAAGTAAAATCAGTCGATAAATATAGTGACAATTAATTTTGATTACCAAGTTACCAAGTTTTCAAATGTTTACATTAGTAGCACAGATTAATAAAAAACCTAGATAACTCGACTTGTATTTGAGTGAGGCAGAAAAATACCAAGTCGGTTTACGCAATTCGTGTACATAATTACAAGCAACCAAAATTGATCTGTGATTCATTGTTACAATTATAAACAACTTTGTCTAACCCACCGCAAATTCCTCCCCATCCAATAACGTATTCAATCGTCTACAGATATTAACAAATAAAAAATAAAACAGCATCACAGATAGAAGAAACAATGTTCAAATGTAAGTACGTGTGTAAGCCATGGGAAACGAGTGGAACGAGCCGGGAAGCAATGGAGTGTGGAGTCTGCCCATGAGATCAGATTACATGGCAGTCCATTGTCAGAGAAAAAAAATGTTTGAAGTATTATGGGCGATGGAGAAGGCAGTGCAGATATTTACTAAATCAGTAGTAATATGTTTTTGTGTACTGATTTTGAAACGGTATTCTTATTCAATTAGCTGAACAGTGAATGCTCTACCTTTTAATAATATTCACAAAATAACCACAGAAGAAATAATAGTACTTAGATAATAGTACAATAACTTTGTAAAAAAAGTGCCGAGGCTTCCAAGTAGGTATGTTGCTATGGTTAAGTTATTAAAAAAATGTTTATACACGTTGTAAACTCATGGGGGTGGATACGTAAATTACGCTTAATTACCTGCTATAATAAATGCGTAACTTTATTTTATTGTTATTGTCCTATTCTGGATGTACAATAAAGAGTTATAATTAAATTAATCCAGTCCAGGCAGCTGTTTTATATTAGCTGACTTATTTAACATTATATTACTGTAAGTAAAATTTCTGTTTTAAAATTAAAAATAATAGTGTCAGAGTTGATTTCTTAAAAATATTAATCTTTTATTTATAAATAAAGCACGGTCGTTTCATCCAAACCATTCGTGAATTGAAGCGTGCCTCAGCACACATTAAATAAAAATCGACAAAATAAATCAACAACGCGACGTTAAATATTTAGTAGCTCGATGTTTCGCTGAAATCGTCGTTTCAACGCAGTAACTCTATCCAAGACGTGGACCTACAGTGGCGATATCAGAGATTCAGAGTTCATTGGTCATTCAGTGGCTTCGGAATTTTCGACTCATACTCGCGACTCGCGTGACTGTTTGGATGAATGGGCAGATAACGATCGGTGATTAGATGAGGTAGCTTGATACTTTGGGTTTTATAAACAGTTTATTTTCCTTCAAAGCTTTCAAAGCCTGGCGTCGATGATTCGCATCGCATGTTGAGCGCCGAAGTTGATTAAACAGTTCCAAATTTTTTTCTTATTTGATAATAAAGCTTGCTGATTTATGTATTGTAAGACCACCTAGTCTATTTTACTTGAATTTGACTTCATACTAACGTATATGCACAATAAATAAATTGCAAGGGGGAATAGGAACGTGTAATTGTAAAGCAGGTATGTTTCTTTGTCAATATAAAGGCTAAATACATTTTATGGGCTGTGTTTCTGTCATCACATGAAAACCACTGAAAAGATATTAACATAAAAGTGAGCCACCATATCATGCAATGTCCACAATGTGGTGAGTTTTAAAATATAATAGTAATGGTATTACATTTAAAAAATCAAAAAATATAAATCAGAAGAATGATCGGGAATATTATACCTTCGGGAGATATTATAATGATTCAAAGTACCGATTAGTTCGTAAATTAATTCATTTATAATTTGCCATAATACTTGTGTATATTAATAGTATCCCAAATAACAATTGGTATCTATTTATCCGTGCGTTCGCGTGTAATTGGGTACGCGTCGAATTAATTACAAATTCAAGTGCGTGCTTAGATAATTGAACGATGATCAAGTAATAGGTGCTTGTGATTCGCCAATAATTTGGACATAGGTTTGATTAATGGGTACGTTGAATGTATTATTATATTAATTAGTGTAAATTTTGTATATAAATGTACTATACATAAATATCTCTTTATTGTTTACAAACAATAAATTATACAATCATACAAAGAGAATAGATAAATCCTATCCTTAGCCCTATCGCTACATAACGATTTCTTTCAAACTTTACAAACCTTCACGCTTGTTACTAAGGTCTGTAAATTAGATTCTTAAGTAAATTAAATTTGTATGGGCTGATTACCAAATCTGGCGCGTGTATGTGTGTGGATGTAACAACATTTATAATAAACTAGATGTTGTTCACGATCATAATATTATGAAAGTTCTATTACGAATTTAATTTAATTTTTCATTATTCATCTCCTCATTTGACTTAGGAAAAATTGTAGGCTTTGCCTTAACATTGGCTTCAGCTAGAAGTTTTTTTAATAAAATAAAGGTCAGTTTAAATTTAAATTCAAAATCATATTTCTATATTACCGATTATAACAATATTTAAAATAATTTTTAGAAACATACTCTTTAATAAACAATAGTGTGAGTACCGTGAACGAGTAAGCGACGAATACCGACCTAAGTTTAACATAGTCAAAGCTAAATTTTTCATAATGGGTAACGATCCAGACAATCAGGCAAGCTATGGATAGAACACAATATCACATTTGATTGCCTCAATTAATACACCGCATATTAGTTCCCAACGTCAAAGGGAATCGCTTATAACATCCCAGGACGTTTTCATTGATTATGTTTATTACAGTGTATGACATAGTCGTCGTAATTTGTGCGTCTAATTGAATAATGTGCCTTTATTAAAGAGTAGAATAAAATACCTATGATTGGTCTAGAAAGATCCTCAGTCAGGATTAACAGCCAAGCAAGTAAATAAATAACTATAAGAATCAGAAGTAAAATAAAGGATTTTGGCTTGGGTAAATTTTCCTGTCGATATTGCGAATTATTAATTAGTACCTTAGTAACCTATTAGTTACGAAGAAGGTCATGATAATAATAATGTTTTAGCTTTGTTTGGAAAAAATAACAGATTTTGTAATCAAGTGTTGTTGGAGATAAATAGGACCGAATGTCAACATGAAAATAAAACAGTAACGTACACGTAAAAGAAAACTAATCTTGAGTACCTACTCATTAAGTATAAAACGGGTACTAATTTGTATAAAAAGACAAAATAGGTACACTGAAGTTCAACAAGAAACTCAAGGATCTAGTAGCGAAACAAAAACACGACTAAGTAGACACTTCATTACAAAAGGCTTAATTTTAAAACCTCGGTCGTGAACCAGGTTTAACATTTTTAGAGTTCTGTGTCTCACAAATACTATGTGAAACCTTACTGGGGTGAAATTCCGCCTTAATATTGGTAATTCGAATAGATGGGACCGGCAGATTACACGATTTTAACTTCCGATGGTAAAACATTTTGTAACGGTTACCAAAATAATAGTAGGAAGTTTGTAGATACTATAGTAATACACCTACTTAATAATAATACAAGTTTGCACAAAAGATACTTTGAGGAATAATATATTTTATGATACTAAGTAATTGTTTGGTCATTGCTCTTCTTCAAAAAGGTGACTAAGCTGTTCAATTGCACGATGAAAATAAAATTTATGGGAATATTTACTGATTGGCAATTCCTAAATAGATTACTTTTCCTAATATAAAATTTAATTTAAAGAAATATGTCGAAGACTCGCAATAGGTACTCTGTTACATTACATTTTTGTAGGTATGGAACCTTCCACTGCCAAATATTTTTCACGCTTGAATCTTTTCAACCTCCGGAGAAAATGAGGTCGTTTTAAAAAAATTAAGGATCAGGGTTAAAATCCTGTTCCAATGAAAATTTCATTTCGTAAAAAGTCGTTTGTTTGACTTTTAGTTTCTAAGCGTGTTTAGATATTGAAATTTAGTTTTAGGGAAAATTGACCAAATTAAAATAATATAAATGGCGATTGGTATTTGAAAAAAGATTATTTTGATGGTAGAAGAAATTAATATTACATGTAATAAAATAAGTGATATCTATAAAATTTAATTTTGCCTAGGACTCACATCAATTCAAACTCAAATAATAAATCATTCACCAATATTACACCGTGGTTGGTGTCAAAGATAACGGGATGAACGTCACATATCGTTAAACACTTGCGCAAAGCGGCTTGGCAAAGTTTTTTTAATGAAACCATAAACTGCAGTGTGCACTGCATTGTCCACGGTGATTCAGTAAATGTATTAAATTACAGGTAGTAAAAAGACTGCACAATGGATGGAAAATGAATAAAAAAGGATATAAGCTACTCTGGCGGCCTGAAGGATGCACGCTTGCGTGAACCGGTCACTGATTTTATGCGACGTTAAATAACGGATGAAGATTTACAAGCCTTTGCATTATACAAAGATAATGGGAAATCGGTGAAAGGCTGAGAAATTAAACGATGCTGCTGTTATGTTTTAAGTTTTTACAACATCATTGGCTTATTCCAGCGATGAAATGTGTTATGTTGAAGAATTACAGTTTTATTTAAGTTGTCAAGAGTTGAGCAAGTAATTGAGCAATTTCAGGCATCTCAGGAATTGGATGGACGAATACAACGATTCGCTAAATAGCATCAGTGCTTCCGTTCTTCGGAGGGTACGACAATCTTTGATCTCAGTTATTGTATCCTTGTCATAAATAATAATATGTTTGCGAATTACTTCGCGTCATTTCTTTACTTTGCTTAATACGATGGCGTAAATAGCAGGGTAAAGGAGTAAGTTTAACCTTTAGAACTTCGATTAAATTTTTTCACATAATAATATTTTTAACAAGTTAAAAAATCTTCTTCCATCATAATTACTTATCACAAGAAAATCTTGTAATAAACTTTGGAATTTTGTAATAATAATTTCCTAATTTCATTATACAAAAACATTATTAAAAACAACATTTCATAATTTGCGCTTCTTTCCTAAAGAATTCGGAGAAGTTAAATTATTATAAGTAGAATTATATAGGAAAGCGGATACTTACTCCCAAAGTTTGTGGATGTAAAGTACAATTAATCGTTAGCTAAAACAAATAACTCAACTTTGAATTGTAGTTTGTGCAAAAGGCATTGTGTTTCACTGAATTTCATTGTTTCTTAATAAAGCTGCGGATATATATAAATTGATCGTCGATGAAAGTATGTAATTTTTTTTACAAGATTATCTTTCACGGAAAGATAAATTAATTACTGATACGCAAAATTAAATAAATCAAGGTGGTCTATTAACCTAATTTAAAAACACGTGGATATCGTAGGAATAACAACAACATCTGTCTTTTGTTTTTCCTTGTCCTTGTAGCAAGATCTTCTCCACACGAAGACTTTCAATACGGTACTTATAACCCAGAGCTGGTAGTGACGCTCTCAATGAAGCGAAGGGTCCCAAGTTCCACTAGCTTATTAATGTCTCGAATGTAGCTATTAGTTAGTTCAGTCGATCATTTATTTAGCTAAATTGTGCTATAAACGTTATTTATTTTTCATAGTACATTTTAGTAATAAAAATATTACTTTAAATTTCATTTTCATCATAAACTAAAGCTTAACACCTAATATTATTGTGATTTGATTGACGAATTGGATTATTAAAGGTTAAGGCTTAAATTTAATTTTAGAAGCTAGTATTTGTATTCAAGTACACGGTAACAATTTCGTCTATGAAAAGCACTTATAAATATTGCCCATAAATTATTAACTTGAGATAAACCCGAATAATTTGATTATTATTATAAGTGGTTTGTAATTTACCGTTCAAGTTCAAGTTAATAAAAATTATAGCTTCTGTTTATAAGTCTGTGTATTTTACTTCTACAAAGATTTTACTTATCTTTGGTTCAAATTAACTTCAAAACTCTGTCAATGTCTCAGAAAATGAAAATGTCTTAAAAGTGACAATAGAAATGATGAAAAAGCTAAACCTCAATTTACTTATATTAGTTACATTTTTTCAAAGAACCAGTGGAGATTTTCACATTAAAGAGCAAGAGAAAATTGGATCAAAATCTCACCTTATACAGAATTTTATACAATATTTGCCAGAGACCGTAATTACGCGGGTTGTTACTGTGGGTGATGAAAAAGTTGATGATAATAAAGTCAGGGGAGTTATTCTGCAAAATTTAAATTTGAATAATATTTCTGGTGAAGATGGTCTCAAGAATAGTGTTGTGAGCTTACGCAAAATAAGGGCTGGTGAGGTTTCAACATCAGATAATGTTCTGCATTGTCTTTCTTGTTTTGCAAATGGAAGTTCACGTCATGATCAAGATTGCTACAAGGCTCAAAAGTTAGTACCTATACAAAGTACAGTAAATATAAGTATTACGCTGTATGGCTATCAATGTTTGTATTATTCACCTTAACAAAATATTATATTAGTCATAAAGTAATGATTATTTTGAACTTAAAATAAGGTCGTTTGGAAAACCACTTAAAATTTAGGTACTCTCATAATTTATTCTGATACAACTTTAACAGAGAGCTAGCTGAATTTGGAGTGGGGGTGTGATGAAGGGGTGCGGGGTATGGTAAGGAACCCCCCACAATTACAATTGGTAACAAACCTTACTTACCTAACCCTAAACTAATCAATAGATAGTTATTGATTCAGATTATGTACTGTCTAATTGGTCGTCCTAATTATTATCGTTAAACTATATCAAATCCAAGGCCTTAGGTGAGTTCAGACAACACGAGACAGGAAATGAAATGAAATGAAATGAAATAAAATGAAATGAAATAATCTTTATTCATGTAGGTATCACTGATACTCTTATGCACGTCATTTTTTTAATCTACCAGCTTTTCGGAAAGGTGCTTTGTCATGGAGGAGAAGAAAAGCCGTAAAGAAACTCCTCAGCACATCTTTTAAAAATAAAACTTATATCTATTACAAAAATAGGTATTCTTTAACCTGTGCAGAACTGGTTGCCTTGCTAGTCATTTCCAAGCATCCTTGTCATTTAAATATTCATTTATGCTATAGTAGCCCTTGCCTAAGAGCTGAGCCTTTACACGTTTCTTAAAAGATTGCACCGGTAAGTCATGTATTTGTTTTGGGACTTTATTATAAAATTTTATACCTAGTCCCATAAAAGAACGTTGCACTTTAGAAAGACGGTACGAAGAGGTAGCCAATTGATGCATCCTTCTTGTTTGACGATTTGAAAAATCACAATTTTGTTTATATGCAGTTATGTTATTCCGTATAAACACTAAATTATTATAAATATATTGGGAAGCTACTGTAAGTATACCTATTTGTTTAAATTTGACACGCAAGGACTCCCTTGATTTTAGTTTATAAATAGCTCTAATGGCTCTTTTCTGTAATACAAAAATTTGTTCTATACCGGCTGCTTTGCCCCACAGTAAAATGCCATAAGACATAACACTATGGAAATATGCAAAATAAACAAGCCGAGCAGTGTCGACGTCAGTGAGCTGCCTTATTTTTCTAACAGCATAAGCAGCCCTAGCAAGTTTAGTTGTGAGAGATGCTATGTGCGGGCCCCATTGCAGTTTACTGTCCAAGGTCACCCCTAAAAAAACCGTGGATTCCTCTATATTTAATGTTTCGTTATTTAATTTAAGAGATTTATTTACTTTTTTTACATTTGGCAACACGAATTCTAAGCATTTGGTTTTCTTTGCATTTAAAAGTAAATTATTTATAGTGAACCAATGTGAGACATGCGACAGAGCACTATTAACATCATCAAAATTATTTTTATTCCTATCAGTCTTAAATATTAATGATGTATCATCTGCAAACAGCACAATGTTCGCATGGTTTTTAACATAATGTGGTAAGTCATTTATATACACCAGGAAAAGAAAAGGGTCACACTGTGGGCCATTGATCTATTGAAAGTGCACAATATTAATTTAGAATTCATATTTGTGTATTTGTTTACAATTAGCTTTTGGCTTAAAAATATTGTTTCATTTAATTACAGTATCCCTAGTATTAAATGTTCTACGGAAGAAAGATGCTATTCTGAATTCCACCCTGATTACATCAGTCGTGGCTGTAAATTGAAGAATCTACTAAACAGAACACATGTTTGTAAATGTCCACTTTGTAACGACAAACCATATAATGATACTTCATACTACAACTATAAAAATGTAAAAGATTGGAAACATGATAACGAACGCTTAGAAATGCCTATGATTGGTATTGATATATTGTGTAAAATGTGCGAGATAAATGGAACAAACCATACAATTGATAACATATGCAAAATTGGTAAAAAGTGCGTTGCATACTAATAAAGTAAAGGTTTTTCCAGTAAACAATATTTTTGCTGTTGAAAAATGTAAATATTTGTGCTTTTTCAGTGCCAATTTCACAGTGTGTGAACGGAACCAACTATGTTACATGAATGTTGATGGCAAGAATAATCACGTATCTAGAGGATGTGTTGATAGACCAGCATACAATTCTATTTATTTCTTTTGTAACACACCCCTTTGCAATAACAGAACGTTGTACCATTTCAAATTTACCACTACAGAATTGAAGGATTTAGATTTTTCGTCAAGCGCTATGTATTCTATACAATTTAATATTATTCATACCTTAGTTCTTTACACTATATGTATTTTTTATGAAGTTTGTACTTGATTCCACATACATTTTTAAATTGTAATTAAAACTGTTTTAGTAATGTCATAATTTGTCAAGAATAATTATTCCATGACATTGGGTCTCATGTTTCAAAATGCAAACAATTATATTATTTATTCTAATTATTTTTGCAAATTATGCAAAAGGCAAAAAAACAGTAATAGATAAATTCGTGAATCCTTTTCCATACCTTAGAATGAAAATGGAAGAAGTTACTGGTGATCAAGTACACGAATCTATTGATGAAGCTAGTGACAATTTTGTTTCATTTTTGGTAGACAATATTAAAGAGTTGTTTGTACCATCTGATAATGCAACGATGATTACCACAAGCATATATGAGCCTTTTGATTCTGCATCATTACTTGGTAGTTTCAGAACCTTGCAAGGTATAGTGCCCAGTAATACCAGTATACGACAAGAAAATTATTCATTGATACATGAACATTTTTACTTACCATTCATACGAGTAGAAAGTGATATTTATAATTCTAAATCGAACAGTTCCAATAACACAGATGTAGAGTTATTAGACTTATTAAAAAATATTGAATGGACTACAAAGAAATTTGAAAAGGACAACTCGGTTCAATTGAAAAGATCTTGTATATCATGTAATAATATTTTAAATGAAGATTGTAGTAATCCTAAGTCCAAATTGTTAGTATTAATTCTGTACCTTTATGAAGTCAAATATAACAAAAATATAATTTTTATACAGTAGCTTTTTAACATATTTTTTATCCTAGCTTTTTGTTTTGACTAACAGGGTCCCATCTATAAATTGTCTGCGTGAGGATGATCTATGTTACTCTCAACATACCCCTTTTGGAATAATCGACCGTGGGTGTTTCAACGTAAATCATGATCTAATGCTGTTCGTATGTGCCTGCAATCTCTGCAACTACATTTCTATATCCGAAATGCCTTACATATTTTCGAACAAAAGAGATTGGATAGAAAATGTTATTGAACTATCACGTGCGAAGAGTTTTCGTGAATCTATTTTTAAAGATATGTCATGCCTGAGATGTGAAGTTAATGTTACTGCCAAAAAGAGAAATACATTTGCTGATGCGAATTGTCTGGAGGGTAATATGTACGTATTTTTGATTCTAAGTTTGTGAAATTCGCATTTTAGGAAGACATGTAGGTATTGTAGGAACCTATGTTATTTAAAGTATGTTTTATATTCAATTATACCTGATTAAACTTTATATTTTGTGGTCAGCAATTCGGCGAGAAAAGTATTTAGGCAATTTATTTTTCAGAGAGGCATTACCGAAGCAAATTTGCACTGCGGAGGAAATATGTGGTGTTAAAGCTGTCAGAAGTGAAGGTTATATATGGCGTGGTTGTGTGACCGAACCACTTTACAACTACTGGTGGACATTTTGTGACAAAGATTCATGCAATTACGACGCTATAGTTTCTATGTACGATACAGTAAATTAATAACTTGTTCTCACTGATCGATTTGCGAGTTTATGAGTCTAATAAAGCTTAATTGCTCCTAACTTTATAACTTCGTTTTCTGATTTAAATATTTTTAGCTTCAGTTTCGTGAGGAAAACGATAAATAAGTACAGTTTTTATGTACTAATAGTTGCAGTAAATGAGAGATTGATAAATATATTCTTAGAAACCAAAGATTCCTTCTTCCCTAGAAACCTAACCTTCTTTCTTTCCGACAATAGGTTTAATTTTGTTGATTTTTGTGATGTCTAACTGCGTCGCTTTTGACTATAAAACCATCGAATGTCTTCTTAACCTGTGTCAGATATTGACATAGAATATTTATTAAGAAGTATCTTTATGTTCCGTATTGTCTTATTTTCATAATATATTGAGGCAGACGGTATTAAGGAGATGCAGATATTGTGTAAATCGTCCAAGTCTAATTCAATTTCACAGCTTCCTTTGAAACATGATATCTGACAGAATCAGATTTGATACTAAATTATTGATTCGAAACATCTGAAAGATGCATGTATTAAACTGCTCTGTAACTAATCATATTAAGTTAATAAGTTAATAATGCTTATGGAACTAAAATTGTTTTGTTGGTAATAAATTGCAGGCTTTTGTTGGTTTCAACGATATCGATCCAACAATGTAAAGAATTCGATGGCTTGAAATAATTTGTTTCAACGTTATGTAAGAAAACCGGATATTTTAAAATTTAAAGGATAAACCGTGAGCTAAAGATTCTTGTTTTATTTTATATGATTCCCTCCCACTGGACTCATAGCGGATATTGCAGTCCGCTCTGGAGTGAAGCTTTTAAAATATTTTATGAACAAAAAGATAGCTTTTGTGGGAGCTTAGAATACTTTGCTTAAAACTATTTCACTAAACTTCTGCTTATAAAAAACAGCACTAGGCATCGAAAATTAATCCTAAGACGTAGTCTGAAGAAAACAAAATTTAAATCTTTGTGAATGAAATTCTAAGAAACACTTTAATTTATTTCATTTTAGAAAGCTATTACACTCATGTTTCTCCATACATCAGCTGCAGAAGTTAAGAGCGTTTCGATTATAAGTGGAGGCCTCAGGCCTATTTCGGTGAAATAACCACGTTTAAATTGCTTCAGCGAAACGTTTTTTTCATGACTTGGACAACTGCAACCATTCTTTTCCAAAAATATGCTTTAAAACATTATTCATATAAGAGATACAATGTAAAACAATGTTTGTTGGAACGTTTTAATTTTTAACCGACTTCAAAAAAGGATGTGGTTTTCAATTCGACTGTTTTTAAGTTTGTTATCTCAGAAATTAAGACTGGATGAACCGATTTTGATGATTATTTTTTAATTGAAAATTTGTGCTAGTTGTCATACTTAAATTTAAGTGAGATTTGACGAGTAGTTTTTGAGTTATCCCTAATTTTGAAGTCGGCAATTTTTTGTCAAGAATTATTGTTTATTCTGAAGATTGAGAAGTGGTAAAGGATAGAAAAAGTATGACAGTCAGGACGTAGAGGAATTAAGATGTTTCTTTCTTTTTCACTGTATTTTTATGAATGATTTTGAGATTATTCAGAAAGACAGACAGACGGACACAGCTCATACTTTGTAAGTATAACGAGTATATAATGTACACTATATACTTATTCTTCGTACACCTTAAATATATTATGTAGTGCGAGAGCAAGCATTACCAATAATCACCAAATATTTTTTTAACCTACACTGGATGTAAAAAAGGATGAAATCCCTACCGTAGCTAACAATTATTAGGCTACTGCAGCGCCCTCTGATGGTCTACCACCATAAAACATAACTGTTTCATAGCTTCTTCTTCATTCTGCTCTATAATATATACCTTTTAAATGCAAGAATCTGCAATGAAATCGGCACATTAGTTTTCATACAAAACGGTAAGACACATCATACATACAAACAAACAACCTTTAACCCCAAACGCATATAACGCCTCCGTTCCGTTCCGTACGTCGCGGCGTCGTGGGTAAAAAGAACCGCCTCTGTATTCAGTTCAGGGGTCTCATTGGCCTGTTATATCAGAGAATTGCTGACATGAAAATGTCCACTTCCTTTTACCTGGCCGTCTGCCCACATCTCCAGTCGTTAGAGCTGGCGCCATGCCAGAAGAAATATTAGCTTCCTATACACTTGAACCTTGAACTCTCTGGTGTTTTAGAACTGCGGCAGTTATTGCCCTTTAAATTGTTATGGAAAGATGAACACGAAAAGAAAGTTAGATGTTTTTTTAATTATTGTATACTAGGAAATCACCTTCGCTTCGCTTCGGGAAAAATAGTAAAAAAATATAATATAACCTATGTCACCCGGGGATAGTGTAGCTTCCCAACAGTGAAAGAATTTTTCAAATCGGTTCGGTAGTTTCGGAGCCTATTCAATGCAAACAAACAATCAAAAGAACAATGCCCAAAAATTATTTTTCATTTTTTGTAGCGTCTTAAAACGTCAGTTATACCGAAGCAATTCATTTATTTTTTTACGTATTTTAAAATTAATACCTGTGTCCGTATTACCCAGCGTAAAATAATTTTATTAATAAGTGATGAATTGACTATAATAACAATTATGTCAACAATGTCCATTTTCATTCGGGCACTCACTTCGATACATAGCTTGTATCAAGCAAGATATAGGGAGACTTCTGGCCAATATTACACACAGAATTTCGTTATAAATGTTGGTAACAAATGTAATAATGTCAAATTTCCATTTCCGGTTGTCAATCAAAAAAAAGTCAGAATAAAAAATAATGGTAAAAATTACGTTCTCCCCTACTCTATGACTCAATGGTTATAAGAATTCAATCTCAAAATACTTTGGTTCTGGGGTGTGTCTGCTGAAAATTCTTATATATCTAAGCTCAGAAATTAAAGCGGCGATTTTTAGAATTTTTTTTATTTTAAGACGCTAAAGTTGAAAATCAAATAAAACGATGTATGGCAGTTGGGCATTGTTCTTTCCTCTGTATAATATTGATTTGACAACTCGCATGGCGTAATGATCACCATTCCGGAAAGACATTCAAAGGATTCTGGGTTCGATTCCCAACGAAGTTAAAATTTGAATGAAGCGTTTTAATTTCTGTTCTTGGTCTAGGCGTGTGCTTAATTCACGTGTCTTTGTTGTTGTCCATGGTAATTACCCACGAAACAGGCTAGGGAATCTTATCTTAGTTTGATATTATTTAATATTGATCTGGAATAATTTTAATTCCAATAACAACGTATGATACATAGAAGTATTTGGTCACAGTAAATAAAAATATTCATTTCATATGCCTACATAATTCCTACTGAAATAATTTTATTATTCTTCTTATATTCATTTTTATTATGTTTGTTAAAGATGATGATTCTTCAGCTCTTGGAGGCTCTGATGAAGGAAATATCTGGAAGTCACAATATGGAAAACAAATTACTCCGAAGGTTGATAATAGCGTAATATGCTGAATGTCACCGTAATGACCGCATATATCTTTTTAATGAACTACTAGACTGCGTTTGCTATGCGAAAACGAGCTTTCATGGCAGTTCCCAAAATATATGGTTCGTCTTTTAATAGCGCGGAGTCCTTAAAATATACGCTAAGCGAATTTTGCCATTAAAATGAACAGTTTTATAGCTCCAGACATCTCAACTGCATTTATTTGGGTCGTCTCAACAAAAGACTTTACATGAATACGTAATCCTTTTATGAAACAACAAAATGATATGGAGATAAATGTCACAGAGAGTTAAATATCTCGGAAATAATAGAAAGTGATTAGATTGTTACAAAAACCTCAACGATAAATTATAGTGCATTTTATGGTCCAGCCTATCTTATTTTGGAGAAACAAATGAGTGCAGCCTCTGTAACAGAACAAAAAGAAACATAATCACATATCGAAGTAGACGCGATCATTGTGCCTTTACTGGATTATAATAACAGTGTTCCAGAGGCGAACGGATAAATGGTAATGAGCGGTATTCGAGTAGACTGAGCGCAGAAGGCAGGCTAGTTTGAAATGCCTTGAGGCTCTCAACACGTTTCTTTCAACACATAGCAAATTGTGTGTTTAATGCGCGCTTAACGCTTTATATCAAAGGCCTGAAAGGATTTCAACTTTGCAATCGTGTTGGCGTAAACGAGATACCATTTAGCCAAGGGCGAACACACGGTGTTCAACGATGTTTTGTTTGGTGGGTAAACGTTCCCCATAACGCTTTTGGAAGGAGAAAATTATAGGACACCGCGCCCTCGTAAAGGCTTATCTCTCGAGCTCGAACGGTACACACGACTAAGCTTTGGATTATTCGAGCGGATTATGGTTTCCTATAAAAAATATCACAGGTGCGTAATTTATGAGTTCCCATTCTCCGTTACGAATTCGTCTTTCGCATCTAAAATTGTCCTATAAAGGAAAATGGAAAACGTGCCCTGTCGTTAATAAAATACGTAATTAGCATCGATTTGTCTTTCGGTATTCCAAACACGTAACACGTATGATTCTTATTCATTACCAACAACCCAAGTGAAAATGCAGACCGTGTTATTTATTTCCCGCTTGGCAATATCGTCTCGGTCGGTATGAAATATGGAATATGAAAATGATAGTTTTATGCGAAGTATTTATTTACTGCAGTACATTATTCATTGAATTGAACCGAAAGCAAAGGCACGTGCGTTAGAGGACGCTAACGAATAAAAAGTGTTCCACTAACGAGCCCCCCATGCGGCTAGGGTTGGTATACAAAAATTTTTACAAAACGTAGGAATTTCTAAAATAGAACGTCATTTAGATCTATGCAACATATGCTCAAAAAAGATTAACGTAGTATAGGATATATGTAATTTATTGTTGAATAAATACGTACCTTTACGCGTCTTACTGGAGAAGGTTCGTAAGGCTTAAATTTAAAGTCTATTGTACATTAAGAGACAAATAAGCGTGTTCCAAAAATACACAAAATTTGAACTTGCTGCCAGTTGCGTGGTGAAATGTTTCTGACATAACGAAAAAAACAGTTTGATAGCTTAGGGCGTATTTACGTAGAAAGCTGGCTACCGGCGCCGATCTACCAGTGCTTATCGGTACTGGTCCGTTGAGATAACCTCTTTTTTTATGGAAATAGCCGGCAAACGAGCTGACGATCCACCTGATGGTAAGTGGCTGTCGTCGCCCATGGACATCAGCAATACCAAATATATCACTGATGCGTTGCCGGCCAAGAAAGAGAGAAAAAATGAAAGAATTTGCGCTCGCCCATTCTCTACTATTCCCGATTTTTGACTATGCTGACGTATGCTATCTGGACATAACAGAGGAGCAACTGAATAAACTTGAGCAACTTCAAAATCTTTGCATCTGATTCATATTTAATTTTCGAAAATATGACCACGTCTCCGAATTTCGCACAAAATTTAAGTAACTCCCAATCCCCTTTCGTTGGGATATTCATATTCTTGCTTTTCTTTTTTCCGTGTTGTGTAATCCTATCGCATCTGACTACAAAGTCACTTTTTCAGTATCGACATGATTGTTTTCTACGATCTTCTACTAATCTTGCCTTAAGTTTTCCAGAGAGTTCTTCTACGTTCTTTGCCAAGTCTTTTTCAGCTAGGGTCAGCTATGGAACTCATTGCCGTTGTCTATTTGCTGCGCTCAATCAATAACTACTTTTAAAAATTAATTAAAGTGTACTTTCTTTTGCCATAACATTGCAGACCACTTTGCTGTAATTATTAATACCTTCTATCTACTTTTATAACATTTTGTATTATATCTGTATTCATTCATTAAGCACTCATACACCACTACTTTGTCTCTTTATTAAATTGTCCTCTTCCCTAAGGTTGTCTGGAAGAAATCAGTTCTTTAGCGATAAGACCGCCTGTTGTACCTACCATTCTATCTATAACTAAAGTTATTACTGTATATTGGTGTACAATAAAGAGTTTTATTGTTGTTGTTGTTAGCACTGAAAAATTACACAATATGTATCATGGCAATTTAGTCTAAAGTTTAACACATTAATATCAATAAATACGTGTTCGTACGAGTACATAGGCACTTGTTTGACTGGGAGCTGCAATCGAATAACTTTGTAAAAACTACAACTTTATTTGAAACACATAAAATAGGTATTGAAATATGTACTTTACTTTTTAATCGATTTGAATATATATGCTATAAATTGTTTTGTATCTTTCTCTTTCTATATATGTTTGTCCCGAACGAAATTTAATAAAAAAATTATATTGGATTAAAGTTAGAAGATCAGAATATCTATGAAAATTCTCCTATACTTAATTTTTTTTTTTAATATTTTTAACAAATAACATAATACGATAATAATATATGTATATAATTGCATATGAATTTTATAATTTTATAATTGCATATGAATATATTTCCGATAAAAGCGATTAAAACAACTAACATCGTGTTTATAACAAACGAATGTGGTGATAATTATCACTCGATATGTTTTTGCTTCAGCGATTTATGAACCCCAAGTTACCAATTTGCAAATGTTTGCGCTCCAATTAACTGGAGTTATGGAGTCTTGAAATGTTCACATAATTGTTAAAGCTTCTTTCATTCAAACCACCAGATTATTAACTTTAATGAATACTCATGGATAAACGAAATGTATATTTTGATGCTCTAATTGTTATATTTTACTTTAAGAGTTTTGCTAACAACAATTTGCGCACCACTTTAAAGTCGTTACGCAAATATTAATGTGAGAGTTTTAATAAGTTTTAATTAAAATAAAAGATAGTAATGTATAGCATTCATTTTAGTAAATTTAGGAAAATAAGATCCAGAAATCAGATTACATATTTCACATAAATTAGTTAATTAAAAAAATTAAAACGCTTGACAAAAGTCATAAATTTAATCTCAACACAAAAATATGACCGAAAAGAACACATAATACACAATAAAATGTAAAGCTGCTATCAGCTGAGAATAATTCAGAGACTTTCAACTATTTCAACGGTCCTCGGCAAATAAGATTCACGATAAAAAACGATAATACAAATACCGATTGATATCAGGTATAATTAAGGCAATGTATTTGGAGTCTCACCATATTATTACCATCAGATGCGTTAGCGACGACAGTAACATATAGCTGACATAAACTTTCGAGATTTGAATAGATACCATTTCTCGAATAGTTGACTTTCCGCTCAATAGGTCCTCAGTCTTTGTGGCTATAAAATGTGGAAAAATCACTGAGATAACGCCGGGTTTGATCGATCATTTCCAACTGAAGTTCTTCATTTGAATTTATAAATTCGAAGCTTTGTTCTTGAGGAATTTGGGGTCGACCAATACCAGAGCGCTTCTTGGTCTGTTAAATTAGAAATTTTTAATTAAATTTTATGTAATGTTATGCCTTTAACTTGTATTGTCGTTCTGGGTTTATATCGACATGTTTTTAATTATCCTTATTTCATCGAATAATAAACAGTACTGGAACTAGTATCACTGTAACTTTAATTTTTTTAAACCTATCTTCAAGCTATTTTTCTAATATTTACTTACATACATATACCATACATACCTCATCAATCACTTTAATATTATTGATATCAGCAGGAAAATTCACAGTCAAGAATTATTACGTTTATAAAAAATAGTTCAAATAATACAGAACGATTATTAAAAAATTCGCAAACAAAAATTAAGTATCATAATTGCAAAGTACGCAGATGTACTGCGTGCAGGAATCCGGTTTTTGTAATGCATTTTTAAATTTTCATTATTGCACGTCATTATATAAATTTATTCTCACTTTCATGGGAAATTATAGCCATTTACGCATACAAGCAACATTGCAAGGGACTTTAATAAATTAATACTTTGCTCGCTTAAATTGGTAACGCGAAATTATAGTTTATCGAACTTCATTAAATTAATGAAAAACAAAAACAATAATATACCATAATTCTTAGTCGAAAACGCTACAAAAACTAGTCCGTACCGCATTTTGAATTAGTAACGCACAACCTAAATATCATCTCATTCTCAGGAACTAACTCATTCACCAGCTAACTGTAAACTGTGATTGATGGAATATCTTGGCACTCGAAACAATACGCCACATCAATATGAATGGCCTCAAATGTGAAGCAGGGTAAATCACTATATCGATGATGGCTTATTGATAATTTGACAAATTACCCTGTCCGGAAACGTCGGGTGTTAATCAATTATCGTGTGCATAGTAAGTAGGTAATACAATGCCAAAGTATTCACAATTGAAAGGACTCATCACTACAAACTTTAGTGATGTAAGTTGTTTTTTTTTTGTGAAACTTTAGTCAGTTTTGATCATCATCACTATCAATGATTAAACATGGCAATGAAATCGAGGATGGTAAAGCACACTTACTTAATAAAAGTGGTACGCATAATGAAAGACAAGCAAACGATGAAAGACAAAAAAAAGATGTTGACAACGAAGGGATGAATACACGCCGTGCACCGGAATGTTCGAAGCTGGAAAGAGGAAGGGTATTATGTAATTAAAATTTCAAAATCATGGGTCATGTAATTAGATTTAAATGGAGCCAGTTCTTGCTTTTCTCTCTCTTCCTTCGTGGTCGGCAACGCATCGGCGTTTGGTGTTACTGATGGCCATGGGATCTTTTTAAACATTGTGAGAGGTCTACGTTCCTAAACGAACTCAAAGAAATTAATTGCGCTTAGATATTTTAACTGTATATTATGCTATGTTTAAAATAACCTCTTATTTTATAGAAAAAATTGTGTCATTAATTATTTTTAATCCTTTTTTGGTAGAAATTATACTGCTAATAATTAATTATAATTATAGTTTTAAAGGTATTTTAAATACGTCATGTTGGGCTCAAATAATTAATTAATGATACTAGAGAGAGACCTGGCCTGCAGTCGAAATTAGCCTGTAATTCAATGTGTCAAAGGATTCATTCATAATGACATTTTTGATGTTCTATTTCCTTTAAAATACGTTATATCACACATGTTACCTAAAATTTAACTTTCTTCGTTTAAATTTTAACATTACAATCTACGGATGTACTTTATCCATTTTTTAACGTGATAACGTTTATAAAGACGATGAGCCTGAGAGGCATTCACGAAAACCGAGTAACGGCCGCTAACGTCACGGAAGCGCGCGCAGCATTAGAGAGAGAGGCACGCTAGACCGGCCGTCTCTCTCCCACTCAAGCGTAATCGGTCCGCTTGGAAGGCATTTCTCATTTCATTTTTATTTTATTTTACAATCTTTTGAAAAGAAATGATTTCTCGTAGCTCGTACGTATTATTATTATATGAAAACGAAAATCTACAATAGCGTCATCTCTGTTTATAGGTATGAACTACTTGAAAGAACTTTACACAGTACATCGACTCGGACTTTAGTTGTAGTCAAGAAAATCACAGATGTCGCGCAGCTCCTGATATTTAAAACGATTTAAACCAAATTTTCAACTCAAATATGTTTAAAATCGTATAGTTAGTATGAAAGGAGAACCCCAATTTTCGGCCTCGAACCATATGTAATCTGTGCTAGAACATCGGACTAGACAAGTGTAAACTATATACCAAAAAAATCGTCTTATTTATAAGATAAACATATTTAAATCTTAGCTTCAGCTGCTCTTGCCAAATGAACTAAATAATGCAAAAAAGTTTTCACAGTATTTACCTCATTACATACGATTTTATAATCGATTGAATCGATTGATATTGATCGATTGATGGAACATAAAAATTGGTTGTCTGTAAAGTCGGTTTACGGACAATGGTTTTACGTGATAACGTCTATTTCGTAGAAGAATAATTTATGATATAAATAATGTAATGTAAGAACGTAATGGAAGCCCTACGCACGGAGCCGCGGTGCTACTCGCCAGTTGTGTCAGCTTGAACATGGCTTGACGCGCCACCGCGACCCGCGTATCTAGCTAGATTATAATATTAAATTTCATACTAACTATACGATTTTAAACATATTTGAGTTGAAAATTTGGTTTAAATCGTTTTAAATATCAGGAGCTGCGCGACATCTGTGATTTTCTTGACTACAACTAAAGTCCGAGTCGATGTACTGTGTAAAGTTCTTTCAAGTAGTTCATACCTATAAACAGAGATGACGCTATTGTAGATTTTCGTTTTCATATAATAATAATACGTACGAGCTACGAGAAATCATTTCTTTTCAAAAGATTGTAAAATAAAATAAAAATGAAATGAAAAATGCCTTCCAAGCGGACCGATTACGCTTGAGTGGGAGAGAGACGGCCGGTCTAGCGTGCCTCTCTCTCTAATGCTGCGCGCGCTTCCGTGACGTTACTCCGGCCGTTACTCGGTTTTCGTGAATGCCTCTCAGGCTCATCGTCTTTATAAACGTTATCACGTTAATAATATATTTTATGTATCATTTATTGATTATAATTATAATATTAATTTATTTTTTACATATTTTCGTATTCCATATAAATCAAAACTATGAAATATATTATAATTACCATTTAATCGTTACGCTAATTTTATTAAATTACATTTCGAATATTTTGACATCGATTAATCGATTGACAACAAAGATGATGTAATCCCTAATAATGTCATTTATGCATTTTGTACACACCACTGTATTGTCATTTTGCAACACCACTGTATTGTCATATTTCTCATCGATCTTTCATCTTTCTACGCGTGTTTTGTATATTTTTACTATCAAATATTTTCAGCGAATTTAGAGTCCTATTTACTATTGAAACTCATCGACACGCACACAGTGATTTTAATTTTCTATTGTATTCGCTTTCGTACTTGTGTTTTGGTGAATGTGTTTCGCAGTTTCGCTACAATTTCTTGCAAACCAATACTATATGAATATGGACTCCTTAATCGCCTGTTTTCTGACTGACAATGGTTCAGAATAAGTCCTGAACACTGGATAACGTACCCTATACATCTTTAGAAGATCAGGAAGTTGCTGTGGCCATACTTACAATGAGTATAATATGGTATCTTGATTGGGCAAGGTACTAACGAAATATAGCGCTTCCTGCACAACTACACGAAATATTAATATATTATAATAATAACTAATAAAATCTCTTGAAATATGCAATAGCTTTTATTATACAACCTTATGTCATACATTCGTTTTGGATGAAAACCATTGAAGTAGTAGATAGTATAATAGACACCCGCCAACTTAGTTTTAGCCATTAAATTCGTAGTTTAAGTGTTAGTATTTGTGAAAAACGTTTGTGTGTTGGTGTTTGGTTTATAGTAAGTGTAACATACATATTAAATAGCACTGTGACACGAGTATGACATAATCATAACCTATAATTAAGGTGATTCATTCTAGGATTTCCTTAGTTGGCCATTGCTGGCAGCCGTGAAAATTGGAGAACTTGAACCTTTTGCAATAATCTAATTAACAGCCAATTTCCAGTCTTGTCTACTTAGGCCTGAGTTTCTATGGAAACTGGGGTTCTCCTTTAATATTATAATCTAGCTAGATACGCGGGTCGCGGTGGCGCGTCAAGCCATGTTCAAGCTGACACAACTGGCGAGTAGCACCGCGGCTCCGTGCGTAGGGCTTCCATTACGTTCTTACATTACATTATTTATATCATAAATTATTCTTCTACGAAATAGACGTTATCACGTAAAATCATTGTCCGTAAACCGACTTTACAGACAACCAATTTTTTTTTTAATTGATTTGAATAATATAATACATTATTTTAAGAGTGTGTGTTAATTGATCAGTTGTTCTTCGTCAACAATTGAAAAGACAAGACACCAATAAAACATCAGTTATGTGTCGTTAAAGGTATTGCAGGTATTCTTGCCCATTCCATCGCTTCGATCAGATTTGAATGACATTGGATTTTACTGCAAAAAATACGTTTTAAAACGAATCATCATTAAAACCCATGGCCGACCTAACTCTTGTTTCAAAATAATACTGAATTCATTACGTAATAAACCAGGCGTCACGCGTAGATAATAAAACTAATATCATTTAGTATTTTATGTATTATTAATAGTTTATTTCAAGCAAAAGTTGCCATTTCTGCACTATTTCGGCTTACTTGTCCCACGATATTTAAACTACATAGTAGGGTACTATTGTTCTATTACTTTGGTTCTAAAAGGAGAAACAAATTGAAATAATACATACAAAACGCAGTACAATATCTCAGTGGCTGTTGAAGATAAAAAAAAAACTATAAATCAGAGCATTACGTATCATTCATTCCTATAGCTACGGACCATTCGATTTCTTTGTTCGATATTTTACCAATAAACATAACGCAATATACAGAATAGCTATTGTCGGATGTTTGTCGTTCTGACGCTTACAATGAAACGCGAAGTGTGATTGTTTCGATTCGCATCGGCAGGTTTTATTAAAATTCTCCTTATTTGTTGACTGATTTTTTGTGAAACGCTAACGACACGACGCGCGTACGAGGCGCAAAATTTAAAGAAATTCTTAAGTACTTTTTTGAAGTCCATGTTGCTTTGAACTGCGTACTGGTTGCCGGCTTGTTAGCTGGGGAACTTATACAGTATACACGACGAAGTGACGACTGTTACTAAAATATTAAATTGGAGTTTTCAGGGTATAATATAAGTACATATATCTAGGCATTTAATATTGATGAAAAATAATCTTAGTTGAACTACATGTATTCAAAAGCTTGTAACCGTATTTCAACGAAGAAGGTGTTGGTTTGAAAGTATTGTAACTTTTAAACAGATTTTGGAATGTAGCTATTTTCTTTCTTTTGCTCCCTTTTTGGCCGGCAACGCATCAGTGATAACTTTAGTGTCGTTGATATTCAAGGGCGACGATAATAGCCACTTACTACTCATATGGATCATCAGCTCGTTTGTCGGCTATTCCCATAAAAAAGGTAAACAGAATCGATGTAGATAAACGTAACGGTATGCAGCAAGCAGGTCTGGGTATGTGCGACAATTTGCGCTATGCAGTGTATAGCATAAGTAACTATATTATTATGAGAGGGGCATAAGTTTTGGCTATTTATTCTGTGGTAGAGTTCCTTCGCAGGGGCAAATTTTTCAGCAGTAAATGATTGTTGTACATCAAGGTCCTTGACTGTTTATAAGTGTAATGAACCTCAAATGAAATAAGTAAATATTTAACATCGACTACACACCTCTTGAGATTGAAAAAGAAACATTTTGTAAACGTTACTAGAAAGTCGTAGAAGCAAAATTTACTTCACAGGTCTAGCCTGCTGGATAACCTTTTAACTATGGGTAGTATTTTTCTAACGTTCATATGAAAACATTACTGTTGTCAAATATTCTAATATTGAGCAATTAAGGCCAAATACTATCAATATTTCGTTGTCAAACTTATTACCTTATAGCTTTCTTAAATGTAAGATCTATGACATATCGTAACTACGTCAATACTGATCGTCTCCTATAAAACTTTGTCTGAACTGACTCTAGCGATCCAAAGCAAACAAGAATCACACACATTTGACCAATCACTAAAATGCTGTTAGACAGTTTTTGTTACACTCGAGCTGGTGGCGTGTTAACAAACGCTTTTAGCAAATAGTTTCGGCACATTCCCCGCTAAGCTCTAACTTTTTGCGGGAAATCAAATACAGATTTGTAACTTAGTAACTGGATTTGGTATAATTTTGGGATTTTCCGTTTACTCTTGCTACTGGTTCTTATTATGTAAAAGTAAAGTTACTCGAAATAAATCGAGGTTTTTGGAAGTTTACAAGACGAGCCGCTAGTCCCCGCTTGAGTAAGCTTAAAAAAATATACATTAATGCGTTATTACTTACCTAAATAGTTAAAGCTTAGCCCAATGCAAAGTGAAGTTCACAATTACGTGTTATTTATAACAAGTTTTCAATACGTATAAAAAGTGCAAAATGAATCCCGGTTCCTCTTAGAATCTTCAATCACATTATTTCAACTTTATTGAAAACATAGCATAGCAACTAGCGATCTACTCCTAATTACTGAGCTGGAATGTGCCAAGCACATTAATTAATAGATGTCCATTTTGTACCCACTGTAAATCTGAGGGTCGCTTTATGATTCAATGTAAACTGCGTAATATCAATGGGTCTCCGAAGTTGTTAACCATCAACCGTACTGAATGTTTATTTGCCACTTTATATGTAACAAAGAAAAATCGAAGTAACGTCGCTTCACAAGTTTGCCGATGTCGGAAATTCAATTACCGCGAAACTTGTTCCCTCGAGGTTAGTTTGTTGATGTGCTGATTCCATAATGTCAGTCATACATCGCAAGTCGGTTAAACGTGTTAAGGGAGAAATAATTCAACCGCCTTTGGGTGAAAAAGAACAATCGCAGTGTGGGTTCCAGCTCGTCACGATCAAAAAACATTGACGAGGTGTTAAGTCAATACAAAAAGTAAGTTCTTCTGGCACACGTTAAGGATACAGTCGGAATAATTGATAGCAGCCTATAGTTATTTTCGTTTTTACTGAATTTTATAACAATAATGAATTATGTTTAACGATGTAAGGTAAAACTGTGTGCCATTATAACGCAAACCTTTTGTGCGGTTCATTTAAACCAGGTGAAGCATTTCATCATCCGACTCGCTAATGTTACCGTGAAACTACTTACTTCGAATCCTACGGCCAGTGATTATTTTAATTGTGACGTTTTGCATCCTAATCCTCGTAATTAGACCTGACCTCTTCTTCCCTCTTTTCTCCTTCGCTAGACGTAAATCTATTCGTTTTATTAATTAAATGGCTTTAAAACTATTGGTGAGTCTAGATTGGGGGAGTGTCTAGTTAAAAGTTATATTATGAAATGAAATTTCTTCAAGTTGGTTCTTACAAACACTTTTTGAAAGTCAACTTAAGTCCAAGGATTTTTTATAGTCACAGTTTTACAGACAGCATTTTATTTTAGCTTTACCTTTATTAAATTCATGCCCAAGTCATAGAGTAGGTACTTATTATCTTGAAAAATGCGGACAGAGCCGCGGACAAAACACTACTTATTTTTTTTGTAAGAATGCACATTGCACATAGTTATCATATCTACTCAAAAATTCAAAACGACAAACATGAGGCCATATGAAACACAATACACAATGTAAATAAAATATCTTTAAAAATCATGTAGTAACTATTTTCCCCAAGGCTATTAAATCTCAACACACATTCGTGATTTAAGAACAATGCCAATAAAAAGGTTTTGTTACGCTTTGTTTGCTTTGCCACTTCTATTCGCGTCCGAACGAGATTAATGGCGAATCTTCCGACGCTAAATCTCTGAATGGCCGTTAAAAACACCTGTCGCCATCTTGAATTCTGAGTATCCAACTTTAAATGCGAAATAGTAGCTGTTTTTTGGAAGGGTTTGCGTTATCTGTACAGATTTTTAGTACTCAATATATATTTTAGTAACAGTATAGGTACAACTTATAGACAGTAGAATTTGATTGTAAGTATTACGTATAACGTTGACTATTATAAAGTTTTTAATAACAACAAAGTAATTGTAGTAATGCATTGTAGTGTAAACTTGAAGATAAAACTTTAATACTAATTAATGATCAGAAGATCCCAAGTTTAGATATAGATTATTGTAGTCCAATTAAAACTTCTTAACTTTAGATCTTTTTCAGATATTGATAAAATTGTCTAGACTCTAGAAGTCTAGGGCATGGATTTCTTCACTCTCTTCTTTCAACATTTACTCACAAATTTTTAAATAAAACAATTTTTAACCAGCGAACCTACGATGGTTATCACATACGTATCGAAACCATAATAAAAATAGAGACATACAAATAAATACAAAAATATGATTAAATTAAATCTCATAAAATTACATCGGTTTCAAACTGTCATCATTCATTACGTATCTAGACACGCGGCAGCGTGTCAAGCCAAGTTCAAGCAAAGGAACTGGCTAGCCAGCGCCGAGTGTAATATTACACGAACCACTTGATGCCACTTTTGACCCTTTTATAACTCAAAACCTCTTTAACGTAAACACATAAAACTACGTGTGTTTAATTATATCCATATGGACATGTAGAAGACCAAATTTCATGAAGCTAGCTCAAACGATTACAAAGATATGAAGGTCAAAAAGTCGTAAATTTTAGCACTGACTGATATATAGTACCTAAATCTAACCTACTTCCAGATAACCTAGAAGGATGAAATTTGGAAACCAGCTCGGTAATTGTGTGTAAGCGAAGGAAAAAATCAAAAAATTAAAAAAAGTCGAAAAATAAGTGGTGTCCCCATACAAAATTTGTATGGGACCGAAGCAGAGCCATCTAGCGGCAGTGAAAAGAAAAGCTTCGGTCCCATACAAATCTTCGCCAACTCGCATTTACATTGTGAGCCCGTTATGTCACGTAAAACTCGCACTAAGGCCTCTGTGCACGCGGGGCTCAATAGGACATACTTCAGCGCACGGAGTGTTGAGGTAGAACGAGGGCCATCTCATATGAAGGGAAAGTTGAAAAAGTTTCTAGCGGTTTTCAAAAAATAGAGGTTCCAATAATGGCCATTTCTAAATGGCTCTAGTGTGTGACAAATAATGGTAATACCAAGATTACCAGGATTTTATCAGACTGACTTTTATGACTGATGTAATGAAAACTGGCCAAGTCAAATCTAACCTACTTTAAGATCTCACTTTTTTAAATAACAGCAATTGTTATAGGTATCCAATAAAGCAAAGAAATAGAGTTTAATACTTGTTCATAATGTTATTTTGTTCCTATAAATACATATTTAGATTTTGCATAGAACTTGGCACTCATTTAGATCTCCATTCTTTTGGCGGCGAAGCCCACAGCCAAGCATAATTTTTATATTGAACTTGGCTCTCCTTTTTTACATTTATGTTTTTGGTGGGATTTCACTTTAATAATAATATTTTGACAATTCTAAAGTTAATGTTAATTACTTTATAGAGGTAATAAACTCTGCATATCTGTGCTTATTATTCTCTTGACAAAAGACTACACATTCTGTTAAAGTTAGAGGAATAACTAAAATCCATTATTACATTAATAGACCATTGCAAAATTTAATGTGCTTGAGGTCAGATGTTCCAGAGAATGCCTGTTTCATTGCTCTCGGAAACAGTTTGTTTATTGTTTAGATCTTGCCGTACGTATGTTAGTTTAGACGCAATACGTGCGATTTATTTAGATCAAATTATTTTCAATTCTCAAATTACTGTAAAATAATAAAAACGGCGATTGCGTTTCAGGTCACGAGCAATTTTGGTTTCTAAGAAGGCAGGAAGAGAGGACACTTGACTGTAACCTAAATAAACATTTTAAATTAAAGCTTAATATTATGCAAACGAACCCTTAAATCCAAAAATAATCTTGCTGAGCCCACAAATTTTCAAAGATAATTTTTTTAAAGATCCAAAAATACACCATTCCATGGACAATGCTACATTACAGCTTTTTAAACTTATTTACATGCAAAATTATATAAAAATATATAGCTTTTAGTACTAAAGGTATCTGTACTATGCTGTAGATATACGGACAGATATGATGAAACTACATAATATATTTATGGGATTGGTTAAGATTACGGAACCCTAAAAAAAGATCAGTGTAGTGGAAGTATGTTTTAGGCTTCTTAAATGACAAGAAGATTTGACAAGGAGAAAAAAAAGTTTCAAAATGGAACACGAATGAAAACAAATTGCAAGCGTAGAGAAAAATCACTCAATGGATCGACCTTTAGATAGTGAACATTGCCAAATTACTGAGTTCTGCTTTTGATATTATAACTTGGAGATGCGTGTGTAACCATGATGAAAGTAGTCCCCGGCATGTTTATATATTTTACTAGGAAATCGTCCTGCTTCGCTTCGGGAAAAATAGTAAAAAAAAATATAATATAGCCTATGTCACCCAGGGATAGTGTAGCTTCCCAACAGTGAAAGAATTTTTCAAATCGGTTCGGTAGTTTCGGAGCCTATTCAATGCAAACAAACAATCAAATCTTTCTTCTTTATAATATTAGTATAGATGGTATAGATATGTGTTTTTATATAATGATCATGCTTGACTACCCGATGTTAACTTGCAATGAAGTCGTGGATGGTAACGCACTCACGCCCCAACTGAAAGTCACTAATGGTTACTTTAATTACTCCTTAATAAAGAATCACCATACAATTTCTGTACTAAGGAGCAATTTAAGTACTTTGGAGGAAGCCTTCATCCAATCTTAGGTCAGTGTTGCAAAAATTCCCGATTTATTGGGAATTGGATTTTGGTTATCGTCTCCCGATATCCCAATTTAGCGACTTCTTCTCCCGATTTTTAGCATTTTCTACCAATGTTGTATAATATTAAAAATTAAAAATAGAAAATCATGTTCTAAATACGAAATAAATTGAGTTGCTTAATGAAAATACAGAATTATTTTGGACAACCGTAAATATATAGCATAAAACGTGGTGATGGCTCACACAATCATGTTCTAAAATATTTGTTCGTTAGTATTGAAAGTTTTGAGTTTGCTACACTCATCTGCAAATGCAGTACGAATATTTTCATCCATCAATTTGATGAAAACTAAACAACGCGGGAATAAGTTTTCAACTGAGTCAATGATAGGTGTATTACAAACAAAAAATAATAATTAAAAAACACAAAAAAAAACCCGACTGCGTATAAAATACTAAAAATGAAAAACAAGCCCAGTAGTTTAGCAGTCTATTACTCAGTCAGAACTATTAACAGAGAATATGAAAATATTGTTTTCTAGGTATCCGTAATTTTGCTACGTATTTTTGATCTGAGGCAATGACCTGTAAGCCATCATTGATATTGGTCTGGGCTATATTCAATTAATTATAAAGCTCACTTTACGACCGTCCCCGATGTACCGAGGCCTACAATACAAGATGTTGGCTGGCAGCCCGGAGCTAATATGGGCTTTAAGCCAACCAACTCAAATACAAGACTACAGTACTAGTTAATGAAAGAGAAAAGACAAATAATAAGCAATATTTTTTTATCTACAACGCTTTCTTTGTTACGTCTAACGTCTGATTGTATTAAGTAAAATAGGCCATCGATGTAATTCATGCTATTTATGATATTAATATTGATGTTATAATTATGGTTCATAATAGGATCCGACAGGCTGTTTTGCAGTTCAATTATTACCTAATTGTTCTTATATACTTATTTACTATTACATTACATTTACATACTCAGACAAATACGATAGTTCAATTGCAAGACAGCAGTAACGGCCTCATAAGTATTTTTTAATAAATCGAAATAAAGTACAATTAGCTCCATTAGAGTTCTTTAAAGAACACTCAAAGCAAAATGGTGTCGTTAAGACTAAAGATCAAAGTGTTCAGCAAGAGAAAGCTTCAGTCGCGAAGGAAATGCGTTTTCCTTACGCTTTTACAGTGATGGCTGTAGTTTATAGAATGCACGAGTAGCTTCTAAGGGTATTAACAGAGTATTTGTTTCTGAGGGGAACTACAAGGAAGAAATTTCTCCTCTTCTTTACTCAGAAATCTTTATCTTTTTTTGATTACATGTATGTTAATAATTCGATTAGTTATTGTTTTTTTAATGTACTTATTTGTTAATTATTCAAAACCATATAATTAAAAAATTCATTTACCTTGGCCTTGTATAGTTTCTTTAATGCTTTTGCAAATTGATTGTAATTATATGTAAAAGATTATGCTACAGTTATAGTATATAGACATACAGTAATATTTAATTGGAAGTACAAAAAATGTTTTTTATTTGATCTATATTCAGATTATAACATTCATGCTATGCCTGGAAATTGATATGCTATGCTCAATGTTATGCTATGCTCAATGTTACATGCGATAAGGACCTACGAGTTTTCACTCATGCACGGGTCGTTTAAAGAGAATTTTTCAGGTGAGCTCGAGATAATGATACTTGAGAGGTTGCGGATGGTTCATTCTTCTATAAAAGCCTTTCACTTAAATGAATTGTAATGACAGCGCAAACCACTTCTTGTTCGATCTTTATCCTCATCTTCACAGGAACCCTGTTAGGTTCTTGCATTAGTGAGTAGTTGCATATTTAATAAAATTTATCTGGGATGCTATAGAACTTTTAGTGTTTTTTTCTTTTTATTAATTCCGGGTTCTTCGGCCTAGGTTTAGTGTGGTGTTCTAGAGGTAAAAAAAACTTTTCCTTTTTGTTCTACTGGTAGCAAATTTCCCAGCATTTTTTGGCTTGTAATATTTAGCCCGAATTTAACACTCAAACCTCAAACTAAGAATGTCATTATTTGCGATTAGTCCATCATCTACTCACCAAATTCCTTATCTTTACAAATTAACTTGTGGGTACCGCCTTTAATTGAAATTCCAGCTACTTCACCCTGGTTTGCAGGAAGCAGTATTTTGCCGGAATAGTATTGCTTATTAAATATATAATATAATTACAGATAGGATAATCTGGTGCCAATTTATTGAAGTATCATGAAACGTTTCAGAATTAATTAGCGTACCTATCTGAATCAACATGAAGAAAGTCAGAAAACTCTAAAGAATGACACAAGTGTAGATAAATTGAACAGAACATGTGTTTGTATACACACGTATACACAGAGGTAGAGCAAAGGGAAGCCAAGAGGAACAATAAAACTAAAAAAGTTTTTAGTCGATAATGTGGTAGTCAATGCCCACGTTAAATTAGCCTTTGTAATTATTACCATAGTACGAGTACTGAATAACAAAACTGATTTAATGCAGGCTAAGCTAATAAAAGTCTATTACAGAGTGCTTGCATTAATGTTAAAATAATAAGCCCGTTCTAGATTATGCAGGCAAGCAAGCTGGGAGTATCTATACATTGTTAAGTACTTGGATATTGTTAAGTACTTGTATTTATATTAGAATTTGGTTCGTAAGGAATTTTCCTGTAGGCTTCTTTTAAGTAAGAAGAAAGTTTTCATATATATTGCATATAATATTCTTGGCAGACGACGGCCGTTATTCATAGATGACCATCTACCACCAGTTTACCTGCTTCTTCACCAATAACCTCAAATATAAAACCATATCAATGACTATTTTAAAAATTATCTAGTCAAAAACGTACAAGTATGCTTGCATAGCATACAATACGAGCTGCATACAATATACTTTACCGTGTAAGTTTTACATATACAATCATAAATACATGAGAAAGTTTGAATTAAAATTATAATATTTGTTTCTTTTTATGTTTAGAAAACATACTCGTAAATATGCTGTGCAAAGTCAAACATATGTTATGTTTTAAGCAACTTTTATATAAAGGTATACGAAGAAACATCATTCTAGCCGCAAATTTTAAACTTTCTCGCTTTACCCGCTTGAACAGTGAAACTTTAGTGTCTGTTTAGTTTAAGAGAGCCAGTTTACGTCAGACGACTTTGAATAGTACGTAATTCAACAGTCTCGCAGGTAAGAATAAAATTCTTCATGGGTGAAAAGTTACAGGGCAATTTTTATACCGTAGATACAAAATAATGGGTAAACTACGAAAAGTGTGGTTTGTTTAGGTTTTCAAAACAGCAAAATAAGTAGACAAGACACGTTATCAGAATATCTAGAGCTTTTGATATCTTAGTTGGTGAAGAAAAAACTTCCTAATTAATAATACACGCTTGTAAGAGAAAAATAAAGTGCCACTACAAACCTTTGGTCGATCGAATGGAACGAATGAGTTGGTTTATTATCCGGCTCATTTGCAATAGGGTACAGTCGAGTGGATTTTTCTGTTTGATCTGACTGATCAGTCTTTGAAGGCCGTCTTCTAGACACAGATCTCAATAATTATACCTAGGTACTCCAGTGAACTTATCTTCAACCTATTCATGGTCCACCTACTGAGCAAGGGTCTCTCCTCTTAAGGAGCCCTAGAGCATACTCCAATGCGGATTGGTGGAGGGGTCCAACATCTACCCTGAAACTTCTGAAACTTATCGCGGATTCCGCTATCGAGTTACAAAACAGAATAGCCTTGCTGATCCCTGAGTCGAGAAATGGTTTTGCAGACACATAATGTTTTTTGAAAGACCTTTTTAATGATACCTCATACTATGGGATAGACGAAAAAAGGAAAATCATCTACCAGAAGGGAAGGTACCCTAATTTTTTTAAACATTTTATTCTACTAATTTTTACTTTTTAA
>OZ010693.1:6353823-6463929 GCA_963932265.1 Thymelicus lineola | reverse complement strand
GGGAGTGGGAGAGGTAGGGAGAGGGGAAGGAAAGCGATGGAGAGGGAGAAGGAGAAATTGATAGGTGGTACAAAGTTTGCCGGGTCAGCTAGTTGATAACACTAAATAATAATATCCGTTAATACTAATAAACGCCTCATACATTGTATTGACATTCAATGGACAAAAAATCTGAAATATTCGACACAAAATACATTTGTATGAAAATTAATATTTTTATATAACAATTTTATGTACCAACAAACCTCCTGATATATTTGTAATGACATAAGATTTATGAAATAGCCTGAAATATTACATAAAAAAGTACATTTGTATGAAAACTTTTATTTTTTTATACGGCAACCCTAAAATATTTTTTCACCATCATGTACGGACTATTGCAACCTACAATCTCCCCATACATAATAAGGCCATCAAATGAAGACAACCGCCTCAAATATTTGAAAAAATGAAACATTTGTATGAAAATTATTATTTTTTGTATGGCAACACTGAATTTTTTTTCACCAAAATTCACAAAATATCAGTACCTACAAATGCCCCATACATTATAGTAGCGAAATATTCAATCCAAAAATAAATTTGTATGTAAATTATTATTTTTTGTATGGCAACACTGAAAATTTTATTGTTGTCCCAAAACGAATGATTTAATTAAGAAATATCTCCCATACATTTCTTATACTCCTGATCTATAGTTTAGGCTCAATTACTCGAAAAGTGAAAAAAATTCTGGACTCCAGTGTTGCCAGTTTATTAAGATGAAAATGGTCAAATGTCATACAACTACCAGAAGAAATCGCCTTAATTGATTTTTTATCAAAAATATTTTTCCTTCTATTTTTCATATTTTTGAATGGAAAGTCCAAAAAATTGTATGAACAAAGAAAAGAAAAACCAAACATGGCAACACTTTCGGTCAAGTTGCACAACTGCCCCATACAAAGTGACCCCCTCAAATGTTGCCAACCTACAAATTTTTTCGTTCAAAAAATGCCATTTTTCGTACATTTTACAATATGGCCGCCACGGGGTCCGCCATCTTGTTGAAAAAAAATTATTACCAAAATATCAAAATTGAGGACACTTTCAAGGGAAAACAAAAAGAATATTATAACAAAGTTGAAAAGCCACCCCGATGCGACCCCACAAATTCACCTCTAAAATTTCAAAACTTCAAAGAAAAATATCTCCGGCGGCCATCTTGTTTTTTAATTTTTTTCTATTTTCATCGTATTAGTCGTCCCAAAGTTATTCGAAAATGACACCAATATTGGGTAAGTGCTCACATAAATAAAAAAGTTGACAATCGCCGAGCGGCCGCCATCTTGAATTTTCGAACGGTCGGATTTTTCCCATAGTAACCATAAATAGTCAAGCAACTTTTCCATACATCATTATAACCCCCCACCAATACTTTCGGCTGGGCTACTCGAAATGTGAAAAAACGGGAAAAAAAATTCTAGCTCCCAGTGTTGCCAGTTAATTTAGATGAAAATGGTCAAATGTCATTGACGACGACCACTAAAAATTTTTTGGTGAAATTTTTTGATTAAAAATGTTTCTCCTTCTACTTTTTATATTTTTGAATAGAAAGTTCACAAAAATGTATGAAAGAAAAAAAAACAACGTAACCTGGCAACACTTCAGACTAAGACCCACAACCGCCCCATACAAAGTGACCCCCTCAAATGTTGCCAACCTATAAAAAATTTTTTCCTTCAAAAAATGCAATTTTTCGTACATTTTATAAAATGGCCGCCACGGGGTCCGCCATCTTGTCGAAAAAAAAAATATACCCCAAACGTCAAAATTGGGGATAGATGCAAGGCAACAAAGAAAAAGAATTGCAAAAAAGTAAAAAACCCAAGGCAATCCGACCCCGCAAAGTCACCTCGAAAATTGAAAAATTTTAAATCAAAATATCTCGGCGGCCATCTTGTTTTTTAAAATTTTTTCAAATTATTCGTAACACTTTTCCCAACTTTAACCGAAAACGACACCAATCTCGGGTAGCTGCATAATAAAAAAAAAGTTGGTCATTTCACCTCGGCCGCCATCTTGGATTTCCGAAAAGTCGGATTTTTCCCATAGATCCGGGGGTGAACCAAAAATTCTCCCATACATAGTACTCACCCCCCACCACTCCTTCTGGGAGATCAATTCGGGTTTTCGTAAAACGAAAAAAAAATTCCAGCAGTCAGTGTTGCCAGGTGAAATCGACGAAAATGGTCAAATGTCATAGCGACGACCGCGACACGGTTTTCTGTGTGACATTGTTATCAAAAATATTGCTCCTTCTACTTTTCATATTTTTGAATAGAAAGTCCAAAAAAATGTATGAACGAAGATAAAAAAATGAAACCTGGCAACACTTTGGGTCAAGATACACAACCGCCCCGAACAAAAGGACCCGCTCAAATGTTGCCAACCAGAAGAAAAATGCACCCAAAAAATGTCATTTTTCGTACATTTTTCAAAATGGCCGCCACCGCGTCCGCCATCTTGTCGAAAAAATAAATATCCCCAAAATATCAAAATCGAGGATACCTTCAAGCGAATGCAAAAAAAATATTGAAAAAAAGTTGATAAACCACCCCGATGCGACCCCGCAAACTCACCTCTAAAATGGAAAAAATTCAAACCAAAATAACTCAGCGGCCATCTTGTTTTTTCAATTTTTTCTCATTTTTTCCTAATTCTCCTCACAATTTTAACAAAACACCCGAAAAACATCTGGCAAAAGGCAATAAACAAAAAAGTTGACAATCGCCGCGCAGCCGCCATCTTGAAAATGGGAAATGTCAGATTTTTCCCGAGGTGTGGTGAGGGAAAGGAGAATATCCGCCATAGACAACAAAACTCCATCTCTGCTCCTTCTGGGAGAACAATTGTATAGTTCAGTCAGTGGTAAGTCTAGGATTATATATTATAACTAGGTTTTCGCGTGGGGCGCGCGCTGCTAAAGCAGCGCGCGTGCCTTTCTCTTTCGCAAAAAACAAAATAAATAAGTAGTTTTTTCAAAAATATAATTGGTCTTTGAAATTTATTTTTCGATTCAGGGGTCTGTTTGCGAAATGTTTGGCTTCAAACTACTACTTTTGGTTTGTCAATTTTTTTTGGCATGATTAACAGAATATGAGAGGGAGAGGGTGAGGGAGGGGGTTAGGGAGATGGTGAGGGAGGGGGTGAGGGAGAGGGAAAGGGAGAGTTAGACGTAGAGAGAGTGGGCGGGAGAGGGAGGGAGAATGAGAGGGAGGAAGATGTAGAGGGATAGGGAGAGGAAGGGAGAGGGGGAGGAAAAGGGAGAAGGAGAGGGAGAGAGAGGAAGAGGGAGGGGATGACGGAGAGGGGAGGGAAAGGGAGGAGGAGAGGTAGCAGGAGAGGGAGGGCAAGGGGAGGTAGAGGGGAAGGAAAGCGATGGAGAGGGAGAAGGAGAAGTTGATAGGCGGTACAAAGTTTGCCGGGTCAGCTAGTTGATAACTGATAATAACCCTTAATAGTAATAAACTCCTCATACATTGTATTGTCATTCAATGGACAAACAATCTGAAATATTCGACACAAAATACATTTGTATGAAAATTAATATTTTTATATGGCAACACTGCAACATTTTTCCTCCGATGTGTACGATCTATAAGTACCAACAACCTCGTGATATATTGTAATGACATAAGATTGATGAAATAGCCTGAATTATTACATAAAAAAGTACATTTGTATGAAAATTTTAATTTTTTGTATGGCAACCCTAAAATATTTTTTCACCATCATTTACAAACTATTGATACCTACAATCGCCCCATACATTATAAGGCCATCAAATGACGACAACCGCCTCAAATATTTAAAAAAATAAAACATTTGTATGAAAATTATTATTTTTTGTATGGCAACACTGAACTTTTTTTCACCAAAATTCACAAAATATCAGTACCTACAAATGCCCCATACATTATAGTAGCGAAATATTCAATCCAAAAATAAATTTATATGAAAATTATTATTTTTTGTATGGCAACACTGAAATTTTATTGTTTTTCCAAAACGAATGATTTAATTAAGAAATATCTCCTATACATTTCTTATACTCCTGATCTATAGTTTAGGCTCAATTTCTCGAAAAGTGAAAAAAATTCTGGACTCCAGTGTTGCCAGTTTATTAAGATGAAAATGGTCAAATGTCATTACGACGACCACTTGAAATGTTTTGGTAAAATATTTTGATTAAAAATATTTTTCATTCTACTTTTCATATTTTTGAATGGAAAGTCCAAAAAATTGTATGAACGAAGAAAAGAAAAATCAAACATGGCAACACTTTCGGTCAAGTTACACAACCGCCCCATACAAAGCAACCCCCTCAAGTGTTGCCAACCTACTAATTTTTTCCTTCAAAAAATGCAATTTTTCGTACATTTTACAAAATGGCCGCCACGGCGTCCGCCATCTTGTTGAAAAAAAAATTATTCCCAAAATATCAAAATTGAGGACATTTTGAAGGGAAAACAAAAATAATATTATAAAAAAATTGAAAAACTACCCCGATGCGAGCCCACAAAGTCACCTCTAAAATTTCAAAATTTTAAAGAAAAATATCTCGGCGGCCATCTTGTTTTTTAATTTTTTTCTAATTTCATCGTATTATTCGTCCCAAAATTATTCGAAAATGACACCAATATTGGGTAGGTGTCCACATAAATAAAAAAGTTGACAATCGCCGAGCGGCCGCCATCTTGAATTTTCGAACGGTCGGATTTTTCCCATAGTGACCATAGATAGTCAAGCAACTTTCCCATACATCATTATAACCCCCCACCAATACTTTCGGCTGGGCTACTCGAAATGTGAAAAAACGGGGAAAAAAATTCTAGCTCTCAGTGTTGCCAATTAATTTAGATGAAAATGGTCAAATGTCATTACGACGACGACTAAAAATTTTTTGAAAAAATTTTTTGATTAAAAATGTTTCTCCTTCTACTTTTCATATTTTTGAATAGAAAGTTCACAAAAATGTATGAACGAAAAAAAAATCAACATACCCTGGCAACACTTCAGACCAAGTCCCACAACCGCCCCATACAAAGTGACCCCGTCAAATGTTGTCAACCTAAAAAATTTTTCCTTCAAAAAATGCAATTTTTCGTACATTTTATAAAATGGCCGCCACGGGATCCGCCATCTTGGCGAAAAAAGAAATATACCCCAAACGTCAAAATTGGGGATAGATGCAAGGCAACAAAGCAAAAAAATCGCAAAAAAGTTTAAAACCCAACGCAATCCGACCCCGCAAAGTCACCTCGAAAATTGAAAAATTTTAAATCAAAATATCTCGGCGGCCATCTTGTTTTTTCAAATTTTTCCAAATTTTTCGTTATACTTTTCCCAACATTAGCCGAAAACGACACCAATCTCGGGTAGCTGCATAATAAAAAAAAAAGTTGGTCTTTTCACCTCGGCCGCCATCTTGGATTTTCGAAAAGTCGGATTTTTCCCATAGATCCGGGGGTGAACAAAAAATTCTCCTATACAAAGTACTCACCCCCCACCACTCCTTCTGGGAGATCAATTCGGGTTTTCGTAAAACGAAAAAAAAATTCCAGCAGTCAGTGTTGCCAGTCGACATCGACGAAAATGGTCAAATGTCATTATGACAAGCACGACACGTTTGCTCGTGTGAATTTTTTATCAAAAATATTGCTCCTTCTACTTTTCATATTTTTGAATAGAAAGTCCAAAAAAATATATGAACGAAGATAAAAAAAATGAAACCTGGCAACACTTTGGGTCAAGTTACACAACCGCCCGGAACAAAGGTACCCGCTCAAATGTTGCCAACCAGAAGAAAAATGCACCCAAAAAATGTCATTTTTCGTACATTTTTCAAAATGGCCGCCATCGCGTCCGCCATCTTGTCCAAAAAATAAATATCCCCAAAATATCAAAATTAAGGATACCTCCAAGCGAATGCAAAAAAAATATTGCAAAAAAGTTGAAAAACCACCCCGATGCGACCCCGCAAACTCACCTCTAAAATGGGAAAAATTCAAACCAAAATAACTCGGCGGCCATCTTGTTTTTTCAATTTTTTCCCATTTTTTCGTAATTCCCTCCCTAAACTTTACGAAAACCCTAGAAAACATTTTGCAAAAGGCCATAAACAAAAAAGTTGACAATCGCCGCGCAGCCGCCATCTTGAAAATGGGAAATGTCAGATTTTTCCCGAGGTGTCGGGAGGAGATGGAGAACTTTCGCCATAGACAACATTATCGTATCTCGACTCCTTCTGGGAGAACAATTATATAGTTCACTCCCCGTAAGTCTAGGATTATATATTATAACTAGGTTTTCGCGTGGGGCGCGCGCTGCTAAAGCAGCGCGCGTGCCTTTTTCTTCCGCAAAAGACAAAATAAATAAATAGTTTTTTTTTTAAATTGTCATCGGTCTTGGAAATTTATTTTTCGATTCAGGGGTCTGTTTGCGACATATTTGACTTCAAACTACTATTTTTGGTTTGTCTATTTTTTTGGCACGATTAACAGAATATGAGAGGGAGAGAGAAGGGGTGAGGGAGAGGGAGAAGGAAAGGGAGAGGGAGAAGGAGAGGGACAGGGAGAGGTAGACGGAGAGAGAGTGGGCAGGAGAGGGAAGGAGAGTGAGGAAGAGGGAGGAAGAGAGGGAGAGAGAAGAAGAGGGAGGGGGAGATGGAGAGGTAGCGGGAGAGGGAGGAAGGGGGAAAGGGCGAGGGAAAGGGTTAAGAGGGGGAGAGGGAGGGTGAGACGGAGTGTGAGCGAGTGGAAGGTGCTGAGGGAGTGAGAGAGGCAGGGGCGGGAGGGGGAGAGAGAGGGGAAGGAATGCGATGGAGCGAGAGAGGGAGAAATTGATAGGCGTTACAAAGTTTGCCGGGTCAGCTAGTTGATAACAATAACTAATAATAACCCTTATGACTATTAAACGCCTCATACATCGTAGTGACATTCAATGGACAAACAATCTGAAATATTCGACACAAAATACATTTGTATGAAAATTTATATTTTTATATGGCAACACTGCAACATTTTTCCTCCGATGTGCACGATCTATAAGTACCAACAACCTCCTGATATATTGTAATGACAAGATTGATGAAATGATTACATAAAAAAGTACATTTGTATGAAAACTTTTATTTTTTGTATGGCAACCCTAAAATATTTTTTCACCATCATTTACGGACTATTAGAACCTACAATCGCCCCATACATTATAAGGCCATCAAATGATGTTAACCGCCTCAAATATTTGAAAAAAGAAAACATTTGTATGAAAATTATTATTTTTTGTATGGCAACACTGAAATTTTTTTCACCAAAATTCACAAAATATTGGTACCTACAAATGCCCCATACATTATAGTAGCGAAATATTCAATCCAAAAATAATTTTGTATGAAAATTATTATTTTTTGTATGGCAACACTGAAATTTTATTATTTTTCCAAAACGAATGATTTAATTAAGAAATATCTCCCATACATTTCTTATACTCCTGATCTATAGTTTAGGCTCAATTACTCGAAAAGTGAAAAAAATTCTGCACTCCAGTGTTGCCAGTTTATTAAGATGAAAATAGTCAAATGTCATTACGACGACCACTTGAAATGTTTTCGTAAAATATTTTGATTAAAAATATTTTTCCTTCTACTTTTCATATTTTTGAATGGAAAGTCCAAAAAATTGTATGAACGAAGAAAAGAAAAACCAAACATGGCAACACTTTCGGTCAAGTTACACAACCGCCTCATACAAAGTAACCCCCTCAAGTGTTGCCAACCTACTAATTTTTTCCTTCAAAAAATGCAGTTTTTCGTACATTTTACAAAATGGCCGCCATGGGGTCCGCCATCTTGTTGAAAAAAAAATTATCCCCAAAATATCAAAATTGAGGACACTTTTAAGGGAAAACAAAAAGAATATTATAAAAAAGTTGAAAAACTACCCTGATGCGAGCCCACAAAGTCACCTCTAAAATTTCAAAACTTTAAAGAAAAATATCTCGGCGGCCATCTTGTTTTTTAATTTTTTTCTAATTTCATCGTATTAGTCGTCCCAAAATTATCCGAAAATGACACCAATATTGGGTAGGTGCTCATATAAATAAAAAAGTTGACAATCGCCGAGCGGCCGCCATCTTGAATTTTCGAACGGTCGGATTTTTCCCATAGTAACCATAGATAGTCAAGCAACTTTCCCATACATCATTATAACCCCCCATCAATACTTTCGGCTGGGCTACTCGAAATGTGAAAAAACGGGAAAAAAAAATCTAGCTCCCAGTGTTGCTAGTTAATTTAGATGAAAATGGTCAAATGTCATTATGACGACCACTAAAAAATTTTTGGTGAAATTTTTTGATTAAAAATGTTTCTCCTTCTACTTTTTATATTTTTGAATAGAAAGTTCACAAAAATGTATGAATGAAAAAAAAATCAACGTAACCTGGCAACACTTCAGACTAAGACCCACAACCGCCCCATACAAAGTGACCCCCTTAAATGTTGCCAACCTAAAAATTTTTTCCTTCAAAAAATGCAATTTTTCGTACATTTTATAAAATGGCCGCCACGGGGTCCGCCATCTTGTCGAAAAAAAAAATATACCCCAAACGTCAAAATTGGGGATAGATGCAAGGCAACAAAGAAAAAAAATTGCAAAAAAATTTAAAACCCAACGCAATCCGACCCCGCAAAGTCACCTCGAAAATTGAAAAATTTTAAACTTAAATATCTCGGCGGCCATCTTGTTTTTTCAAATTTTTCCAAATTCATCGTAACACTTTTCCAAACATTAGTCGAAAACGATACCAATCTCGGGTAGCTGCATAATAAAAAAAAAAGTTGGTCTTTTCACCTCGGCCGCCATCTTGGATTTTCGAAAAGTCGGATTTTTCCCATAGATCCGGGGGTGAACCAAAAATTCCCCTATACATAGTATCTACCCCCCACCACTCCTTCTGGGAGATCAATTCGGGTTTTCGTAAAACGAAAAAAAAATTCCAGCAGTCAGTGTTGCCAGGTGAAATCGACGAAAATGATCAAATGTCATTACGACAACCAGGACACGTTTGCCCATGCGATTTTTTGATAAAAAATATTGCTCCTTCTACTTTTCATGTTTTTGAATAGAAAGTCCAAAAAAATGTGTGAACGAAGATAAAAAAAATGAAACCTGGCAACACTTTGGGTCAAGTTACACAACCGCCCGGAACAAAAGGACCCGCTCAAATGTTGCCAACCGGAAGAAAAATGCACCCAAAAAATGTCATTTTTCGTACATTTTTCAAAATGGCCGCCACCGCGTCCGCCATCTTGTCGAAAAAATAAATATCCCCAAAATATCAAAATCGAGGATACCTTCAAGCGAATGCAAAAAAAATATTGCAAAAAAGTTGAAAAACCTCCCCGATGCGACCCCTCAAACTCACCTCTAAAATGGGAAAAATTCAAACCAAAATAACTCGGCGGCCATCTTGTTTTTTCATTTTTTTCTCATTTTTTCGTAATTCCCTTCCTAAACTTTACGAAAACCTCCAAAAACATTGGCCAAAAAGCTATAAACAAAAAAGTTGACAATCGCCGCGCGGCCGCCATCTTGAAAATGGGAAATGTCAGATTTTTCCCGAGGTGTCGGGAGGAGATGGAGAACTTTCGCCATAGACAACAAAATCCCATCTCGCCTCCTTCTGGGAGAACAATTATATAGTTCACTCCCCGTAAGTCTAGGATTATATATTATAATGTACACCAAGCCCTATGAAAGATCGTTGCACTTTACTTAGGCGGAACGAAGGCGTAACTAATTGATACATTCTTTTTGTTTGGCGATTATTAATATCAAAATTTTGTTTATACGCGTTTATATTCTTCCTTATAAAAACTACATTATTGAAGATATACTGGGAAGCTACTGTAAGTATACCTATTACCTTGAACTTTTCACGCAAAGATTCCCGAGACTTAAGTTTATAGATAGCCCTAACAGCCCTTTTTTGGAGAATGAAAATTTGTTCTATATTGGCTGCTTTGCCCCACAGCAAGATGGCATATGACATAACACTGTGGAAATAAGCAAAATAAACTATCCTAGCAGTTTCGACGTCAGTATACTGCCTTATTCTCCTAACAGCATAAGCAGCCCTACCAAGTTTTGTCGCGAGATTTGTAATATGTGGGCCCCATTGAAGTTTACTATCTAAGGTCACCCCTAAAAAGACCGTTGATTCCTCCATATGCAATGTTTCATTATTTAATTTAAGAGATTTGCTGACTTTTTTAACATTAGGTAGCACAAACTCTATACATTTAGTTTTTTTTTGCATTTAAAAGTAAGTTATTAATAGTGAACCAACGCGACACATGCGAAAGAGCACTATTTACGTCGTCGAAATTTACTTTATTCCTTTCACACTTAAATATTAATGATGTATCATCAGCAAATATTACAATATCCGCTTGGTTCTTTACATAATGTGGTAAATCATTAATATATACAGGAAAAAGAAACGGACCCAATATAGAGCCCTGCGGTACACCCATCACAGCCGGTGACCCCGATGACTTAATATCGTTTATGCTTACTTTTTGTATTCTATCACTCAAATAAGACGCGATCAAGCTAAGGGCCTTGTTTTTTATACCATAGTGGCCAAGTTTAAGCAGCAATGTTTCGTGCTCAACACAATCAAATGCCTTAGATAAGTCACAAAAAACACCTATGGCATTTTGTGATGCTTCCCATGCTTCAAATATATGCTTTAAAAGCCTAGCCCCGGCATCGGTTGTACTCCGGCCTTTTGTGAAACCGTATTGCTCAGGATGTAATAATTTATTATTATTGAAATGGGTTAACATTTGATTCAGCATTATCTTTTCGAAGATCTTACTAAGAGTTGGTAAAACAGAAACTGGTCTATAGTTATTAACATCAGTTTTTTCACCTGTTTTAAAAAGTGGAATGATTTTGCTGCATTTCATAAGATCTGGAAAGATACCGAGATCTATACATTTATTAAAAACTACGACCAAATATGGAGCTATGATATCTATAATATACTGTATTATTTTTACCGAGATGCCCCACAAGTCACCTGTATTCTTTACCTTCAGAGACTGAAATACTTTAATTAAGTCTCTAGTGGTTATATGTTTAAATTCAAATAAAATGTTACGTTCATTAACATGATTTTTTAATATAGAAAGTGCTTCCGCCGGTGAAGAAGCTAGTGAACGGGTTAACGTTATAGGAATGTTACAGAAATGATTTTCAAACTCGCTTGCCACGTCTTTATCAGCAGTGATTATATTTTTATTAATCAACAATTCGTAACTGAAATCACAGGACTTTGCGTTACCGTTCTCACTGCTAATTATATTCCAAATCGTTTTTATTTTGTCATCCGAGTTAATAATTTTGTCCTTTATATACATTGATTTCGCCTGAATGCCTTCGCCTTAAATTTTAACATTACAATCTACGGATGTACTTTATCCATTTTTTTAAATTGATTTGTATAATATAATACATTATTTTAAGAGTTTGTGTTAGTTGATCAGTTGTTATTCGTCAACAATTGAAAAGACAAGACACCACTAAAACATCAGTTATGTGTCGTTAAAGGTATTCCAGGTATTCTTGCCCATTCCATCGCTTCGATCAGATTTGAATGACATTAGATTTTACTGCAAAAAAATACGTTTTAAAACGAATCATCATTAAAATCTATGGCTGACCTAACTCTTGTTTCAAAATAATAATGTAATAAACCAGGCGTCAGGCGTAGATAATAGAACTAATATCATTAAGTATTTTATGTATTATTAATAGTTTATTTCAAGCAAAAGTTGCCATTTCTGCACTATTTCGGCTTATTTGCCCCACGATATTTAAACTAGTAGGGTACTATTGTTCTATTACTTTGGTTCTAAAAGGACAAACAAATTAAAATAATACATACAAAACGCAGTACAATATCTCAGTGGCTGTTGAAGATAAAAAAAATTATTGATTCATTCATTCCTATAGCTACGGACCATTCGATTTTTTTGTTCGATATTTTACCAATAAACATAACGCAATATACCGAATAGCTATTGTTCGGATGTTTGTCGTTCTGACGCTTACAATGAAACGCGAAGTGTGATTGTTTCGATTCGCATCGGCAGGTTTTATTAAAATTCTCCTTATTTGTTGACTGATTTTTTGTGAAACGCTAACGACACGACGCGCGTACGAGGCGCGAAATTTAAAGAAATTCTTAAGTACTTTTTTGAAGTCCATGTTGCTTTGAACTGTGTACTGGTTGCCGGCTTGTTAGCTGGGGAACTTATACAGTATACACGACGAAGTGACGACTGTTACTAAAATATTAAGTTGGAGTTTTCAGGGTATAATATAAATAAGTACATATATCTAGGCATTTAATATTGATGAAAAATAATCTTAGTTGAACTACATGTATTCAAAAGCTCGTAACCGTATTTCAACGAAGAAGGTGTTGGTTTGAAAGTATTGTAACTATTAAACAGGTTTTGGGATGAAGCTATTTTCTTTCTTTTTCTCCTTTTTTGGCCGGCAACGCATCAGTGATAACTTTAGTGTCGCTGATATTCAAGGGCGACGATAGCCACTTACTACTCATATGGATCATCAGCTCGTTTGTCGGCTATTCCCATAAAAAAGGTAAACAGAATCGATGTAGATAAACGTAACGGTATGCAAGCAAGTCTGGGTAGGTGCGACAATAATATGCGCTATGCGGCAATAAGTAACAATATGAGAGGGACAAAAGTTTTGACTTAGTAGCGTTAATTGTATTCTATGGTAGCGTTCCTTCGCAGTGGCTTTAGAGTAGGCACAGGAAAAATGTCCAGCAGTAAATGATTGCTGTACATCAAGGTCCTTGACTGTTTATAAGTGTAATGAACCTCAAATGAAAGAAGTAAGTATTTAACATCGACTACACACCTATTGCCATTGAAAAAGAAACATTTTGTAAACGTTACTAGAAAGTCATAGAAACAAAATTTGAAAATTTGATTGTTCTTCTCTGGGCTTCACTCGTCTAGTCTGCTGGATGACCTTGTAATTATAGGTAGTATTTTTCTAACGTTCATATGAAAATATTACTGTTGTCAAATATTCTAATATTAAGCAATTAAGGCCAAAGACTATCAATATTTCGTTGTCAAACTAACTTTATTACCTTATAGCTTCCTGAAATGTAACATCTATGACATATCGTAACTACGTCAATACTGATCGTCTCCTATAAAACTTTGTCTGAACTGACCCTAGCGATCCAAAGCAAACAAGAATCACACACATTTGACCAATCACTAAAATGCTGTTAGACAGTTTTTGTTACACTCGAGCTGGTGGCGTGTTAACAAACGCTTTTAGCAAATAGTTTCGGCACATTCCCCGCTAAGCTCTAACTTTTTGCGGGAAATCAAATACAGATTTGTAACTTAGTAACTGGATTTGGTATAATTTTGGGATTTTCCGTTTACTTTTGCTACTGGTTCTTATTATGTAAAAGTAAAGTTACTCGAAATAAATCGAGGTTTTTGGAAGTTTACAAGACGAGCCGCTAGTCCCCGCTTGAGTAAGTTTAAAAAAATATATACATTAATGCGTTATTACTTAAACAATATACATAACGCAGAGTAAATAGTTAAAGCTTAGCCCAATGCATAGTGAAGTTCACAATTACGTGTTATTTATAACAAGTTTTCAATACGTATAAAAAGTGCAAAATGAATCCCGGTTCCTCTTAGAATCTTCAATCACATTATTTCAACTTTATTGAAAACATGGCATAGCAACTAGCGATCTACTCCTAATTACTGAGCTGGAATGTGCCAAGCACATTAATTAATACATGTCCATTTTGTACCTACTGTAAATCTGAGGGTCGCTTTATGATTCAATGTAAACTGCGTAATATCAATGGGTCTCCGAAGTTGTTAACCATCAACCGTACTGAATGTTTATTTGCCACTTTATATGTAACAAAGAAAAATCGAAGTAACGTCGCTTCACAAGTTTGCCGATTTCGGAAATTCAATTACCGCGAAACTTGTTCCCTCGAGGTTAGTTTGTTGATGTGCTGATTCCATAATGTCAGTCATACATCGCAAGTCGGTTAAACGTGTTAAGGGAGAAATAATTCAACCGCCTTTGGGTGAAAAAGAACAATCGCAGTGTGGGTTCCAGCTCGTCACGATCAAAAAACATTGACGAGGTGTTAAGTCAATACAAAAAGTAAGTTCTTCTGGCACACGTTAAGGATACAGTCGGAATAATTGATAGCAGCCTATAGTTATTTTCGTTTTTACTGAATTTTATAACAATAATGAATTATGTTTAACGATGTAAGGTAAAACTGTGTGCCATTATAACGCAAACCTTTTGTGCGGTTCATTTAAACCAGGTGAAGTATTTCATCATCCGACTCGCTAATGTTACCGTGAAACAACTTGCTTCGAATCCTACGGCCAGTGATTATTTTAATTGTGACGTATTGCATCCTAATCCTCGTAATTAGACCTGACCTCTTCTTCCCTCTTTTCTCCTTCGCTAGACGTAAATCTATTCGTTTTATTAATTAAATGGCTTTAAAATTATTGGTGAGTCTAGATTGGGGGAGTGTCTAGTTAAAAGTTATATTATGAATTGAAATTTCTTCAAGTTGGTTCTTACAAACACTTTTTGAAAGTCAACCTAAGTCCAAAGACTTTTTACAGACAGCATTTTATTTTAGCTTTACCTTTATTAAATTCATGCCCAAGTCATAGAGTACTTATTATCTTGAAAAATGCGGACAGAACCGCGGACAAAACACAACTTTTTTGTTTTTGTAAGAATGCACATTGCACATAGTTATCATAGGTATCTATTCAAAAATTCAAAACGACAAACATGAGGCCATATGAAACACAATACACAATGTAAATAAAATATCTTTAAAAATCATGTACCATTTTCCCCAAGGCTATTAAATCTCAACACACATTCGTGATTTAAGAACAATGCCAATAAAAAGGTTTTGTTACGCTTTGTTTGCTTTGCTACTTCTATTCGCGTCCGAACGAGATTAATGGCGAATCTTCCGACGCTAAATCTCTGAATGGCCGTTAAAAACACCTGTCGCCATCTTGAATTCTGAGTATCCAACTTTAAATGCGAAATAGTAGCTGTTTTTTGGAAGGGTTTGCGTTATTTGTACAGATTTTTAGTACATATTTTTAGTAACATTATAGGTACTACTTATAGACAGTAGAATTTGATTGTAAGTATTACGTATATCAACGTTGACTATTATAAAGTTTTTAATAACAACAAAGTAATTGTAGTAATGCATTGTAGTGTAAACTTTAAGATAAAACTTTAATACTAATTAATGATCAGAAAATCCCAAGTTTAGATATAGATTCTTGTAGTCCAATTAAAACTTCTTAACTTTAGATCTTGTTCAGATATTGATAAAAATTGTCTAGACTCTAGAAGTCTAGGGCATGGATTTCTTCACTCTCTTCTTTCAACATTAACTCACTAATTTTTAAATAAAATAATTTTCAGCCAGCGAACCTACGATAGTTATCACATACGTATCGAAACCATAATAAAAATAGAGACATACAAATAAATACAAAAATATGGTTAAATTAAATCTCATAAAATTACATCGGTTTCAAACTGTCATCATTCATTACGTATTTCACTTTAATAATAATATTCTGACAATTCTAAAGTTAATGTTAATTACTTTATAGAGGTAATAAACTCTGCATATCTGTGCTTATTACTCTCTTGACAAAAGACTACACATTCTGTTAAAGTTAGAGGAATAACTAAAATCCATTATTACATTAATAGACCATTGCAAAATTTAATGTGCTTGAGGTCAGATGTTCCAGCGAATGCCTGTTTCATTGCTCTCGGAAACAGTTTGTTTATTGTTTAGATCTTGCCGTACGTGTGTTTGTTTAGACGCAATACGTGCGATTTATTTAGATCAAATTATTTTCAATTCTCAAATTACTGTAAAATAATAAAAAACGGCGAGTGCGTTTCAGGTCACGAGCAATGTAGGGTACCGTAGTTCTATGATCTAAGAAGGCAGGAAGAGAGGACACTTGACTGTAACCTAAATAAACATTTTAAATTAAAGCTTGATATTATGCAAACGAACCCTTAAATCCAAAAATAATCTTGCTGAACCCACAAATTTTCAAAGATCATTTTTTTAAAGATCCAAAAATACACCATACCATGGGCATTGGGCAATGCTACATTACAGCTTTTTAAACTAATTTACATGCAAAATTATATAAAAATATATAGCTTTTAGTACTAAAGGTATCTGTACTATGCTGTAGATATACGGACAGATATGATGAAACTACATAATATATTTATGGGATTGGTTAAGATAACGGAGCCCTAAAAAAATATCAGTGTAGTGGAAGTATGTTTTAGGCTTCTTAAATGACAAGAAGATTTGACAAGGAGAAAAAAAAGTTTCAAAATGGAACACGAATGAAAACAAATTGCAAGCGTAGAGAAAAATCACTCAATAGATTGACCTTTAGATAGTGAGCATTGCCAAAAGTCGTTAACAGTCTACAATTACTGAGTTCTGCTTTTGATATTATAACTTGGAGATGCGTGTGTAGCCATGATGAAAGTAGTCCCCGGCATGTTTATATATTTTACTAGGAAATCGCCCTGCTTCGCTTCGGGAAAACTAGTACAATAAATATAATATAATGTCACCCAGGGATAATATAGCTTCCCAACAGTGAAAGAATTTTTCAAATCGGTTCGGTAGTTTCGGAGCCTATTCAATGCAAACAAACAATCAATTAACCTTTCCTCTTTATAATATTGTATAGATATGTCAGTCAGGTACTAATTAGTCTGGTATATTGTTTTTATATAATGATCATGCTTGACTACCCGATGTTAACTTGCAATGAAGTCGTGGATGGTAAAGCACTCACGCCCCAACTCAAAGTCACTAACGGTTACTTTAATTACTCCTTAGTAAAGAATCACCATACAAATTCTGTACTAAGGAGCGATTTAAGTACTTTGGAGGAAGCCTTCATCCAATCTAAGGTCAGTGTTGCAAAAATTCCCGATTTATTGGGAGATCTACTGATTTTGGTTATCGTCTCCTGATATCCCAATTTAGCGACTTTTTCTCCCGATTTTTAGCATTTTCTACCAATGTTGTATAATATTAAAAATTAAAAATAGAAAATCATGTTCTAAATACGAAATAAATTGAGTTGCTTAATGAAAATACAGAAGTATTTTGGACAACCGTAAAATATATAGCATAAAACGTGGTGATGGCTCACACAATCATGTTCTAAAATATTTGTTCGTTAGTATTGAAAGTTTTGAGTTTGCCACACTCATCTGCAAATGCAGTACGAATATTTTCATCCATCAATTTGATGAAAACTAAACAACGCGGGAATAAGTTTTCAACTGAGTCAATGATAGGTGTATTACAAACAAAAAATAATAATTAAAAACACAAAAAACCCGACTGCGTATAAAATACTCAAAATGAAAAACAAACCCAGTAGTTTAGCAGTCTATTACTCGGTCAGAACTATTAACAGAGAATATGAAAATATTGTTTTCTAGGTATCCGTAATTTTGCTACGTATTTTTGATCTGAGGCAATGACCTGTAAGCCATCATTGATATTGGTCTGGGCTATATTCAATTAATTATAAAGCTCACTTTACGACCGTCCCCGATGTACCGAGGCCTACAATACAAGATGTTGGCTGGGAGCCCGCAGCTAATATGGGCTTTAAGCCAACCAACTCAAATACAATACTACAGTACTAGTTAATGAAAGAGAAAAGATAAATAATAAGCAATATTTTTTTATCTACAACGCTTTCTTTGTTACGTCTAACGTCTGATTGTATTAAGTAAAATAGGTCATCGATGTAATTCATAATATTTATGATATTAATATTGATGTTATAATTATGGTCCATAATAGGATCCGATAGGCTGTTTTGCAAATCAATTATTACCTAATTATTCTAATATACTCACTCATTACATACTTAAACAAATATGATAGTTTAAATGCAAGACCGCAGTAACGGCCTCATAAGTATTTTTTAATAAATCGAAATAAAGTACAATTAGCTCCATTACAGTTCTTTAAAGAACTTACACTCAAAGCAAAATGGTGTCGTTAAGACTAAAGATCAAAGTGTTCAGCAAGAGAAAGCTTCAGTCGCGAAGGAAATGCGTTTTTCTTACGCTTTTACAGTGATGGCTGTAGTTTATAGAATGCACGAGTAGCTTCTAAGGGTATTAACAGAGTATTTGTTTCTGAGGGGAACTACAAGGTAGAAGTTTCTCCTCTTCTTTACTCAGAAATTTTTATCTTTTTTTATTACATGTATGTTAATGATTCGATTAGTTATTGTTTGTTTAATGTACTTATTTGTTAATTATTCCAAATCATTTATTTCAAAAATTCATTTATCTTGGCCTTGTATAGTATCTACAAAGCTTTTGAAATTGATTTTAATTATACGTAAAAGGTTATGCTACAGCTATAGTGTATAGTAATATTTAATTTGAAGTACAAAAAATATTTTTATTTGATCTATATTCAGATTATAACATACATGATACTATGCTATGCTCAATGTTACATGCGATAAGGGCCTACGAGTTTTCACTCATGCACGGGTCGTTTAAAGAGAATTTTTCAGGTGAGCTTGAGATAATGATACTTGAGAGGTTGCGGATGGTTCATTCTTCTATAAAAGCCTTTCACTTAAATGAATTGTAATGACAGCGCAAACCACTTCTTGTTCGATCTTTATCCTCATCTTCACAGGAACCCTGTTAGGTTCTTGCATTAGTACCTAAGTAGTTGCACATTTAATAAAATTTATCTGGGATGCTATAGAACTTTTAGTGTTTTTTTCTTTTCATTAATTCTGGGTTCTTCGGCCTAGGTTTAGTGTGGTGTTCTAGAGGTAAAAAACTTTTCCTTTTTGTTCTACTGTAGCAAATTTCCCAGCATTTTTGGCTTGTAATATTTAGCCTGAATTTAACACTCAAACCTCAAACTAAGAATGTCATTATTTGCGGTTAATCCATCATCTACTCACCAAATTCCTTATCTTTACAAATTAACTTGTGGGTACCGCCTTTAATTGAAATTCCAGCTACTTCACCCAGGGTTGCAGGAAGCATTATTTTGCCGGAATATAATAAAATTACAGATAGGATAATCTGGTGCCAATTTATTGAAGTATCATGAAACGTTTCAGAATTAATTAGCGTACCTATATGTATCAACATGAAAAAGTCAGAAAACTCTAAAGAATGACACAAGTGTAGATAAATTGAACAGAACATGTGTATGTTTACACACATATACACAGAGGTAGAGCAAAGGGAAGCCAAGAGGAACAATAAAACTAAAAAAGTTTTTAGTCGATAATGTGGTGTCAATGCCCACGTAAAATTAGCCTTTGTAATTATTACCGTAGTACGAGTACTGAATAACAAAATTGATTTAATGCAGGTTAAGCTAATAAAAGCTTATTACAGTTAGTGCTTGCATTAATGTTAAAATAATAAGCCCGTTAGCAAATTGATAGCAAAGTATAATAATTATGTATCCAGGGCAGACAATTTGATGAGGCAGCTAGCGTTCTACATTATGCAGACAAGCAAGCTGGGAGTACCTATACATTGATAAGTACTTGGATATTGTTAAGTACTTGTATTTATATGAGAATTTGGTTCGTAAGGAATTTCCTGTAGGCTTCTTTTAAGTAAGAAGAAAGTTTCATATATATTGCATATATATTCTTGGCAGACGACGGCCGATATTCATAGATGACCATCTACCACCAGTTTACCTGCTTATTCAACAATAACCTCAAATATAAAACCATATCAATAACTATTTTAAAAATTATCTAGTCTAAAACGTACAAGTATGCTTGCATAGCATACAATACGAGCTGCATACAATATACTTTACCGCGTAAGTTTTATAACATTCTGTATATTAACTTCATTCATTCACTAGCACTCGTACACCACTACTTTGTATCTTTATTAAAGTGTCCTCTTCCCTAAGGTTGCCTGGAAGAAATCGCTTCTTAAGCGATAAGGCCGCCTGTTGTACCATTATATCTATTAATAGTATAAGATGTTACTGTATATTGGTGTACAATAAAGAGTTGTTGTTGTTGTTGTTGTTGTTGTTTTACATATACAATCATAAATACATCTTTATGAGAAAGTTTGAATTAAAATTATAATATTGTTTCTTTTTAAGTTTAGGAACATACTCGTAAATATGCTGTGCAAAGTCTAGCATATAATATGTTTGAAGCAACTTTTATACATATAAAGGTACTCGTATACGAAGAAACATCATTCTAGCCGCAAATTTTAAACTTTCTCGCTTTACCCGCTTGAACAGTGAAACTTTAGTGTCTGTTTAGTTTAAGAGAGCCAGTTTACGTCAGACGACTTTGAATAGTACGTAATTCAACAGTCTCGCAGGTAAGAATAAAATTCTTCATGGGTGAAAAGTTACAGGCAATTTTTATACCGTAGATACAAAATAATGGGTAAACTACGAAAAGTGTGGTTTGTTTAGGTTTCCAAACAGCAAAATAAGTAGACAAGACACGCTATTCTGTCTAGAGTTTTTGATATCTTAGTTGGTGAATAAAAAAAACTTTCTAATTAATAATACACGCTTGTAAGAGAAAATAAAGTGCCACTACAAACCTTTGGTCGATCGAATGGAACGAATGAGTTGGTTTATTATCCGGCTCATTTGCAATAGGGTACAGTCGAGTGGATTTTCTGTTTGATCTGATTGATCAGTCTTTGAAGGCCGTCTTCTAGACACAGATCTCAATAATTATACCTAGGTACTCCAGTGAAATAATTATAGATGCTCTTTTAATCCGTATCTTTTCAGTTTACATCTTTCACTATACTAGTAATCCCACCCTCGCTTCGCTTCTGGTAGCTTCAACCTATTAATGGTCCACTACTGAGCAAGTCTCTCCTCTTGAGGAGCCCTAGAGCATACTCCAATGCGGATTGGTGGAGGGGTCCAACATCTACCCTGAAACTTCTGAAACTTATCGCGGATTCCGCTGTCGAGTTACAAAAGAGAATAGCCTTGCTGATCCCTGAATCGAGAAATGGTTTTGCAGACACATAATGTTTTTGAAAGACCTTTTTAATGATACCTCATACTATGGGATAGACGAAAAAGGAAAATCATCTACCAGAAGGGAAGGTACCCTAATTTTTTTTAACATTTTATTCTACTAATTTTACTTTTAATAAATAGGTTTCTTTGTTGTCCTACGGATGGACGGACTTGTAGATTTTATAAGGGTTCTGTTTTGATTACGGAGCCCTAAAAGCTTTAAATAAAGTAATGCGTCTGTTCGTAATGAAAGTTTTTCATTCGTTGACCACATTTCCCATAATTAAAGAGCTTAAAGGACTTTCCGGGACTCTACGTCTCAGCATTTAAAAGCTTTCTGGCGAATTGGGTTATCGCAGTTTGAGTCGAGTATTTGCTGTTGTGAGTCAGCATAAGTTAATGAACTGACCTCATAATAAACCAGTTAAAAGTTTTTATGTTATCTGGAAGCACTTTGAACGGATTATTTGTAGTTTCACACATGCTAGTTCCCAACTCATTTTGGGTCAAATATAAAACTTATTACGCGTTAAAGTAATTTTCCCTGAATGTTCGAAAATATATACATATAAATATGTAATTTCTGTAAGGATATACATTTATTTATGATAAACATATTTCCATGGCGTTAGCTACATTTTAATTATGAATAAAAAATTTAGTGTTTCTATTATTGGAATTTGACATTTTCATGCGAGTATTCGATGGGGAGAAATTTAATCGAGCTTGGAACGGGAGAAGTGAAACAAGGTTTTTGTTAATTAAAAAACACGAGTCGCTTGGGAAGGTATTATGGGCGTCCTCGCCTACCTGATTACTTGGCTTAACAAATAAATAAGTATATAGTAGAAGTACCTAGTAGATTTTTTTTATTTTGCATGCTATACCATACTGAAAAGGAACAGGGATCACGGGGAAAACAACGCATTACTATTATTACTGGCTCTCTGATATTGAGACTGAAATAGACGGATTTTACAGCCCACTTCAGAAGTAGAAAGAACTAGAAGAAGCTAGGCAGGTAAAATTCCCTGTCTAATTCCTTTAAACGAGCAATTCTTGCATATAGTATATTCTCGGAGTCTTAAAACGGCTCCAACGATTTTCATGGTATTCAGGGGGTTTCGGGGGCGATAAATCGATTTAGTTAGGATTCAATTTTAGAAAATGTCGTTTTATCCGTGTTTTCAGGCAATGACAAACTACTACAATAGACTCTTCCTGACATCTATTGGCGAGTAGCAACACTAAAGCTACTTCAGTCGATGTTGTTGTTAAGCAACACTAAACCGAGCAAAGTATCTTGGCCTCTTCTGAACCAGGAGAGGCCATATATTTTTCTGGTGTATCTTAAATAAGATTAATAGCCTTACGAGGGTGACATAGTCAAATGTATGACTAAACCCTCTACAAATAAATAGACTAAAATAGATGGAACAGAGCCAAGCAATCTCCAACAAGAGAAACTATAACCATAGCCTCATTTGTTGTTCAGCAGGGTATACCACGACCAGGGAAAGTTATATGGTAATCCATCAGAAGCCCATTGTAGGGCACGACAACTATCGCGTACCCAACACTGAATCAGCTCATGGAAGATGTGACACAAAAATGACGAAATAAAGAAAAGTCTATTGTAACTTGTGAAGTTCTATATAGTTTTTGTAAGTAAATTAATTCATTACAAAATTACATTTTTATATATTTGCCTTACGACAAGCAAAATCTCAACAAGTAAGCACTGGTTTGCAAGCAGACTGTGGTAAAGTGTCTCCAAGCATCATGCTAATGCCCTGAAGAGTGTCTACAGTTTACAGCTGTTTTAAAAGTTGCATTTTAAAAATGTTGAGCACCAAGGTCAGTGGCCTTGGTATAAGTTGTACATAAAGTCACGCAAGGTGAAAATTAGACGTCTCGTTTTAGAAATACAAGAAATAAAGACGTTACTTTATGCCGGTAATTTCTTTTGCTGGATTTCTAGCTTCGCTAGTAATGTTGATGGATAATGATGGATAGAACTCTTCGACAAACATGACTAAAAGATTGTTACCCACCGGAAAATAAGTTTTAACTGAGATTCATCTGACTTTATCATTGCATAAAAATAATATTAATAATTGTGGTCGATAGTTGGATGGATAACCCAAGTTCATAAAGCGCTTCCATGCTTCGAAAGGTTTGTTATTAAGTTTAGTTTACTTGTTTTAGGTTTGTTATCATTGTTGCATAACTTAGATTTTTCACTAATCCTTCCATTTTATCTGCAATTTGCCAGAGCATAACGCGTCATTAAAAATTACCCGAAGAGATCCAGGCTCTGTGTTAAACCTCTAATGATTCATAGCTAATCGTTATTTAATCATACAAATAAAATATTTTTAATTAATTAATTAATTTATTTATTTATTTATTCGACAAAATACTTGTTGTGCTTACAGCCTAACTTTAATGAAATACATATGGTGATATTGCATTTATATGCAATATATGTATATGTTACAAATACACAAGACAATTTGACACAAACCTACTTACTTTTCTCTTTTACATTACAAATCCAGTGAGAGTAAACTACTCTGAAAACCTGTTATGTAGTGTCGTAGTTATTTTCACTGATCAAACAAAGACCAGGAAACAAGACGGTTATGCTAACAGAAGGTAATGTGTTTGCTTCTAATTACAAACAAAAGATGCGAAAACACCCATTACAGACATTTTATACAATACATAATGTACATTGTACGGTAATGGACATAGTGTTTGGCAATTTAAGCTTGCTTTATTGTTCATTTTTAGATAAGAGTTAATAGGTACGTAAACATTAGACAGTGTTATCCAATAACTTATATGATTTATAGCTTTTTGGTTATGTTCCTTTATGTAGTATGAAATGTGAATTTCTGAATTATTTATTAGTTGGGAAAAAGTTTCCTGTCTTACAATTTGACTGCCACAAAATTCTAGATTCAAATCTAAGTTATTGAGGATTAAATACAATTGAAATATCTCTGACATAGTTAAAATAACTCCTTTGAAGTCGATTTTTTTAATTTGTATAAAAACATCTAGTGCGAGAATTTTTATTACATAATACATATTATTATGTGACGATGATGCTACATATAATGTTTATGACAAGAAGTTTGAATTCAATTAGTAAGTCTTAGGCAAGCTTAAAAAACTAATAAACAAAAATGAAACTAATTAATAATACAAGCAAAGCGGCAAAGGGTGCATAAAACACCCTTGAGCTTGGTTGAGCATTAAACAAAATATTATTTGAGCCTATAAAGGCTATCATCACGAGCAAAACGGACATAGCCTGCGTATTATCAACACCGTAAATTATTTGACATGGGCCCATTAATCTTTATCTCACTATACCTGACTTATGCCCCACCGGGCCTACCTTTATAAAGGGATTTAATTAGAGGTGCATGCGATAAATGTGTGGTCCGGCCGTGTTATCACTTGACAAGAGCTGAATTTAATCTCGAACGCATTCGTAATGTAGGTGATAACAAGTGCTCAGTGAGACTTGTATGTGGATGCTAGCATAAAAGGAATTAGTGGCCCAAAGCTTTGCGTTTAAATATGTTGGATTTATGTTGGATATTTGAGCGGTCTAAAGTAGACCACAGGTTTCGATTCCTATTTGGGTATGGGTAGCTAACTTTGCTTAAACTGCTCATTTGAGAATTGGTTAAATCTTAATTGAACATTTCGGATATTAAAATCATGACCCCAAAAAGGCCTGGTATTAGTGGAGAGATAACTATTAAAGAAAATATACATTAAGATCTATGAATTATATTAAATGGCAAATGTACTAGTGAAAATATTAAGCGTATTTCGATTAAATAAATTAAAAAGGTTTCGGTTTAAAGGGTAACAATAATATTACTTTTAAATTTGAACGAGCGAATTTGTTTTCTTCTCATTATTTCTCATACATCGACCATCAGTTATGTATATTCACATAACACCACATACTTATAAAAATATAGGTTAGGTTGAGTTGTTTTTGTTAATTATACAGGTACATTTCACTATTATTTTCATTCATCAAAATAATCTCATGTTGTAGCTATTATTAGTAAAAATAACTTTTCCATAGAGGAAAAAAGCAAAATGAACAGTAAAGTTAATAAAAGCTCAAAATTCTTTTTGAATGAGTTCTAAAAGCAAAACTTTCTTACTGCTGTGTCAGAACTAATTTATTAAATTAATTTCCTAAGGAATTCCCTTGAAACTTGCTAAAATTATACTTGTTTCTCGAATAAGATTCACGTGAGCCAACAATACTTGAGCAAACTGTCTTTATTTAAGTTGTATTTAATATAAGGGACGTGTTTTGTTGAAGTTGGTTACGTATCATGCGGGAAAGTTACGTAGGGACTTGTATTCGTAGATACAGTTTAAAATTCGTAATACCTTTCGTTTGCGCAGTTTAAATTTGTTGAATTCATTCAGCTGTTGTGCTCTTTTGAGTCGGATAAGGCTCGTTATGATTACAAACGAATGTATTAACGTTATTTGTGAAATGTTTACAGTTATCTCGCACGTATGCACGCTCGTTACTTTCATTAATATGTTTACTCATTTATTAAAACCTTGTAGCGGCATTTTAAGATGATTTAAAATAATGTATAAATAAACATAATATGATGTATCAGTGATGACCCGGGTGCTATTATTACGATGCCAGCCTGCCATCCATAGGCAGAGAAATAACTTTAACTCAATCGAGATATTTTATTTAAACAATCTCGGACAACGGAGTATATGACGCCCCCCGACCAGATGGACCAACGACTTGAAGAAGACAGCGGGCATTCACTGGATTCAGAAAGCTCAGGACCGGTCAGAGTGGCGCAACTTAGGGGAGGCCTATGTCCAGTAGTGGACCTCCAAAGTCTGATGGATGGATGGATGGAAGGATCTGTCACATAAATATCTGCCCAACAAACCCGGAACCAGTCTTGGTAGCCAGTGTCACTACTTACTGGGTTATCGTCACCTATACTACTTATTTCACTACGGTAATGTAAAGAAATACATATAATAATATATTTAAGTAGCTGATGCGGTATATGAAGTAAAACTAATTTATGTTACAATTCTTCAAGGGCCTAAAATACCACTAAAGTAACATCTCAGAGTATCTCCCATGTGGAACAGTTCAAAAGATACGGTTTGCGGTTACTTAAACATAAACTTCCTTAATTAGATGCAAAGTTAATTATACAACTTTCATCCAACTTACCACTCAGTGTATTATGTTGAAGCTTGAGACATGCGTATTTTAATAATATTATCTTGTTACGTAGTCTACTACTGAGTTAAACTTTGTAAGAAGATCAGTTTTATTTACACTTGCATGTGTGAGCACATTTCCGACGTGTATTCAAAACGAAGCACTTCAATTGGTACAATAAGACCAATGCTCATGCTTTTCGACGTAGCGATGCTATCTCATGTTCGTAAGAGGGAGAGAGAGAAAGAGAGTACGGCCAAGTCCGGTGCAATAGAAAATTCTATTATAAGCAATACGAAATAAAGTTATTATTTCAATTCATTCCTATCAGCCAAATAGAAAAAAAGTTCTCGTTGAATTGTTTTAATGTTCAAAACGTAAATGCTGCGTCAGTGCAGATTCATGTTACCATAGCAACTGTGTTCAGGTTAATTTTCTATTTGGTTGCTTATTATTTTGTTAACTTACGATCATGGCAGGACTTTTAGAGGAAAGGTTCAAAGAAAACATTTCCTTTATATTCGTTTCTTTGGTCATTGTCATTCTATTGACAGAAAAATTGATATGTTTAATCTCATAAACCAACTATGAACGTATGAAGCATACTGCTTCAGTGTTGGTTGATAATACGTGACTAATTAAAGTGCTAATTTTTTTTCCGAAGGCTTCCTACATCTTGTAATGTCTTGTCCCTGCGAATCACGGAAGCGAATAAGCTATTATAAATTTGCCACCAGCTATGACCAAAAAAGTAGGTGGAAATTTGCCGAATTCCGAATCCGTAGCAGAATTAAACATTTATACGTTCCTAAATTATTTCCCAAGTTTATCGCAAGCGAATATTTATTACTGACGTAATTAGGTTCGTGCCTCGACGTTCGCACAACAGGAGTACATTATATAGGTAAATAGATTTAATTCTATCATTGTGTACATTTTAGTTTACCTTCACTCTCCTTGATCTGTTGAATCTGGTAAAAATATGAGTTGACTAGACAAACAACTAGGTTTGATCCAATTAAGTCACATTGTTAAAAGGGTCACTTTGATCCAATTAAGTCACATTGTTAAAAGGGTCACGTAAGATATATAACACAAAAAATACTTCGTGACAAATCCGGTAGCGTGGGCAATTTATCAGAAAAATAAATGTGCTCGCACTATTATAATGCCAAACTTTTTTTACTTAGTACGAAATATCTGACCACAATCTATCAGCTTTTAGAGGTAAATTTAAAAGATATACTGAGGAGTTTCTTTTGCCGTTGAACTTCCTAGATTCATTACTAAGATTATTTGCATTCGAATGACACAGCGAATGAATCTTCGAAATTAAGACCTTTTATTTATTACAGACATTAGTTACGCTCCAATTTTATTTTTCAGCAAAATTTACTCGTACAAATAACTCAACCCCACTGCATCTTTTGTTAAAATTTCATTGTTGTTTTGAAACAAAAACAAAGTTTGAGTTCCGATACAATCATAACAAGATCCGAAACTTTTCAACCAGATTGTAAACAAAGGACCAAATAAAGTGGTATTAAATTTAAAACTTCAACTTTGATTGCGCTCATCTGGAAACAGGTCTGAACTTAATATTCCGATTAGTAGGATCAGGGTTACATGGAGGAATTGAAAGGATCGCTCTTGCCCGAAGCGATATCTTTCATCAAGTCTTTTGATATAATTCTCCAAGTTCTTTTACTGTTGTTGCAATGGGAATAAAAATTTAGATAATAATTTAAATACAGGATGAATTTTATTCAATTAAAGTTCTTCCGACACTGAGTGATTTATGAGTTTTTGAATTAATAATTATTATGCAAAAGTTTCTAAATACGCAAAGTTCACGTAGATATTTTTTAGTTTTAAGTTTTCAGTAATACATATTATATTTTCAGTGGTATTAATATCGGATCGTTGTTACCTGATTTGTAATTGTTAAAACTTTACAATAATAATTTTCTTTACCTAAATTTCTAAATATAAGCACTCTTCTTACATCATATAAAATAGAAACATGCAAGTTTACTTTGTACCTACTAAATATCGATAAATATCTATTATTAAGTATACAAGTAATAATATCTAAGGATAAAAATTAAATTTTCGTATTGTTTTGCTAGTTATTTTAATATCTTCAACAATATAAATATATTATGCATTTAAAAAGAAAAGATTTTTCGTTGAAATGCGAAGGAAAATTTAAAACCACTCTTGCTCCTCGTTAAACTAACAGTGGTTAGGATGCGGAACAGACAGAAATTGCGAGAGTGTATTTAGACGACCACAGTACTTTTATCTTTTATTTTCTCGTTCTTCGCTAGTAGTGCAGTCATTGAAGCATTATTGCTCCGAATTTTTTTACTGTGAACCGATTTGCGTGAAATTTTGGAATTAGGTTCATCTTACCCTTAACTTCAAAAGTGAAAATGATTTAAACTCCGCACTCACCCTGGGGGTGGTTGCCACCCCTTCTCGGGGGTGGACATTTTTTTTTACAAAATAACCTCGGATATCGATAGAAGGACTAATTTTAAGCAAAAAATCACCTATAAAGTTTTTCGAAAAATCCAATACTTTTCAAGTTATTGGCAATTGAAAAATCGCAATTTTTTCACGGTTTTCATCGGTCTTTTGCAAATATCTCCAAAAATATATGTTTTATCGAAAATTTTATAAGAACCAAAATTGTAGCAGATAAAAAAACGAACAATTTAGTTTTTTTTAATCATTCTAAGTGCAATATTAAGCTAGATATTGAAGATCAAAGCCGTTTTTTATTTTGTCTGAAATTTAATCTATGTGTTCAATGCCATCTAGCGGCGAACAGATGCATTTTATGCATTCTGCCATAAAGAAAGTTTTTGTAGTGCTTGAAATAAGCTTTAAAATGAGCACTGTTAAAGGTCTTTTGCACGTAAAATAAGTGAGCTGTATTGAAAATAAGAAGACCATTTAATATTTTTTCTTTTAAATCAATGGGTTTCATAAGTGCCATTTCCGCCAAAATGAAAATTAATCGTATTCCGCCTAGAAATAACTTTATTGTGAAGAGTTTGATAGATTGTATCAGTTTGGCTGCTTCAGGACACATATTTAAAAAAAAAATCAGGATTAAAAAAAATAAAAAAATTTCAAATTAACAAAAAAAACACATTTTTTTCATAATATCTCAAAAATGACGACAGATACGTAAAAAAGTGTAGGGATAAAAAATTTAGGTATTTTTCTGACGAACAATTTGTTTTTTTTTTTATTTCTGTCAAACAAAAATTGACGGAGATATGATTGTTTAAAGAGCGCGCGGCAGCGCAATCACAGTCTCTCTTAAGCCCTTTAACCCTTCACCGTTTTAAAAAAAGGTTTTTTACTATATATTGCAATAAAGGATGTTGTAGCTCTGTTAATTACCTTTAAAATGGTTTGTTATAAATTGTGATAGCATGAAAATTGAAGGAGTTATGGTCCAAAAACTTATCATATTTTTTTCTACTTAGTAACTGAAAATTTCGGAGTGTGAATATTTGGAGCAATGTGAAAGTACGCAGTATAATAGAGACCCAAAACTATTGTAACGTGTATATATATACATAATATGGCTCATATATTGGCTCATACTCCGACATTGAGTAATGAAAAATAATATATTTTAATAATCTGGTACGATGTATTTTATGTAGTATTTTATGTAATTTGTAAATATTTTATTCAATAAATGGCAATTTTTTACTCTATAATTAAATTATTTTTAAATATGTAATCATATATATTTACTGTTTTAATTTAGGGGTAGTTTTAAGGGTAGCAAAGTTGAAGATTATGATAATCACTTTCGAGAGTGTAGAATAATATTTAAATCCTTTTCATTTAATCAAAAAAAAATTTTTAACAATTTTTTATCAAGGGGTTGTTTTTAAGGGTTGAAAGGGGGTTAAAAATTTGGCCATTATTATAGAGAACAAAATAATACTTACTCTATACTTACATCTTTTTATGTCATACCAAAGTAATTTTTTGTGATTTTTTTAATTTAGGGGTTGTTAGCAAGGGTTGTAAGAATTTCAAGGGGTTGAAAATGATTTTAATATGAGGTAATTGTGTTAGAAAACACTTTACAATTTCAAAACTTACTATTACACATGTTTTCTAGCGATAAAATGGCTCAATGTTAATTTTTCCATTAAGGGGTTGTTTACACCCCTTAAAAATAATTTGCGGAGTTCAGATTATTTTCACTTTTGAAGTTAAGGGTTAGATAAGCCTAATTCCAAAATTTCATGCAAATCGGTTCACAGTAAAAAAATTCGGAGGTAACACCGTATTTTTCGCTTCAATGACTGCACTATAGGTATAGAGGTGAAACCTCTTCGTCTCCTGCATAAACACTGTAATGTCTTCTGTGCATATCATCATACCATCAAATTAATTCTTTTTGTGTCTCTGTAACAGTTAAAATATAAATAGCTATAATGTTTGAAAATAAAAGTAAACCTAATACCTAGTCGTCAAATGGAAATAAGGATTGTAGAATAAGCTATCAAAATGCATTTGATATTTCATAGTATAATAATACTTTGAAAAGCAATAAAATCTAAAATAAAAAACAGAAAATATTGCTTAGTATTCAAACAAAAATTTATCGAAACCACTGTTAAGTGTAATTAAAATATTATTTATGTAGAATTTTGTCTACATTTTCTGTAGTCAATCCAATTATGAAAGACTTTTTTTTATTAATAAGATAATATTATCCTCCTAAGGCCCAATGTTCTTACCCAAGGACTTTACAAAAAATTGGTATCCGCCCAGGCTAAATCAGCTTAATGTTGTCCTGGTGACACAATGTTCTCACACGAGAACAGTTCAGTTTTTCTAATTTAATTCAAAAATTGGCGCGGCTCGCCAGTTTCTTAAGTTTTGACATTCTTGAAGGATGTCCTAGTGACGTGTTTCAAGCTCGATCCTCAGGAACCAATCAGGTACAGTCTGTCATTTGGTTGCTGAAATGCCAAACACGGAGCGCACATGTAGTCGAGGTAAGATAAATCTCTAAGTATTAACAAAATCACATGTTTTTTTTTTAAACTAGTATTTTTATTTTTGAGTTAAAACACTACAGAGTATTTGAAGTTTACTATTTATGCAAATACACGATTTGAAATTCCTTTTTTTACCTGTCATTTATTATGTTCTTGTACAAGAACATTCGGCTGGTGTTCTATTAGTTGCCTGTTATAATATGTACTCATATAAGAACATCGAGTATTAATGACTACTTACTTTTCTTAGCGCGGAAAAAACTAGTAATCGAAAATTTTGCTATAATAAATGATTTGGATACTGGAGATTTTATATTCTCCGATGAAGCGCTCATAGCCCTGCGGCTTGCGTCGATCTTAAGTGATCGACAAAGTTAAGCAACAGCGGGCGTGATCGGTAGTTGGATGGGTGACCCCTAGTGGCAAAAATTCTGGAGCGTTTCCGTGCTTCTTCTTGCCGTCGATTCCGATTGTTATCATAAGATAACAGTCGTTAAGCCATGTCGGAGGCCCTCGGGTTGTTTGAAAACTTCCGAAACTCGGGTTGGCTACTAACCCCTCCACCAATCCGCACTGGAGCAGCGTGGTGGAGTATGCTCTAGGCCTCCTCAAGAGGAGAGACCCGTGCCCAGTAGTAGGCCATTATGGGTTGAAGCTATATTCTCCGATGAAGATACTAGCAAACCACTGTTTTATCATTGGCCCTGAAAATACATCACCAAGCTTTAGCGAAACAGATGCAGATGAAGATGTACAGATCAATTCAAGAGCAGCATCAGCAAACCGTGGTAAAAGTAGTAGTTGTGGTCGCCAGCACGGATTGCCAATTTATGTGGCAAGATAATTTGTAATGACATTTTTGGTATTGACATTGTCCGTATCTTGATTGTTTGTCCGACAAAATAGGTATGTGCACTTTACAGACATCGTTTTCTGATGGAATCAAGATCCACACATCATATTCATGATATAATTTCTTATTATTGTAGTTCTGGTCATTGGTACATATCTTCTTTCGCCCTTAGAGCATCTTCTACCTTCATCTGTTTCTTCACTGGCTTCTACAGATAACAATGTCACGGCTTTGTTGTCAAACCACGTTAGTGCCATTGTAATCTACGGTCCCATTACTTGATCTTAGAACTTGTGTACTACCCCTAGCTCGATGTTTCAGTACTCGGTCCTCCTCAATATTGGGCCTTGCTGCGGCAGGTATTCCATTTTTCATAATAGTACCAGAGCAGCCTATTCCTCTTTTAAGTAATTCTTCAATAAATTTTGCACTTTTCAAATATTAAAATATTGGTGAAATTATAGCACATGACCAAAATTAGAAACTGGTAATTTAATAATTATGGACATAATTATTATGGACATGTAATACCTAATTTGTTACCAAAAGTGAAACTAGGCATACTTAATTATGCTAAATGAATAATTTTTATACTAAAAATAATAACTTTTTTTAATCCTTAACAGCCCAATGTTACCCATTTAGAACATAAAAAATATACCAATTTATGTCTTATCGGCCTAATGTTCTCAGACATGAACAAAAAATTTTGAACATAAAACTGCCTAAATTTATTATTTGTCATAGTACTAACTCAATAAAAAAATACCGCTTCAAAAAAAACACTCTATCATAGTTATATTCATTTTTTTGGTCTGGGCGTTAACCATAACTGTACATTATGTACTTGTACAAGAACATTGGGTGATAACCTGGAACAAGGCATATTTTATTTGGGCCTTAGGAGGTTATAATATCATCGTGAATTACAAAGGATTACTTTGTCAAAATATGTTATTGAGAATAATAAAGGTTTACTTTACCTGGTAAAAAAATTACATTCACGACCGCAGAGCAAGAGCTACTACTAGTGTTGAATACGATAATTGACAACATTGCAGGTATTATGTGTTACTGTAAAACCCCGAACTACGGTAAATCTTAAGGTTTACCAGTAAAACATGAGTAAAACGCAAGATGTACCAACTTTAATTTTTTTATAGGTCTCCCCATTTACGATAACGTTTTTTTTCCATTGTTTGTAATTTTTTTTTAATCCAAAATTGTTAAATATAATTGTTGAAATTTGAATAAATTATGGTGTGTTCTGAACACAGCGGGGGAATGCAGACTGCCCACGAGTGCGCGATGATGCATCTAACATGTTTGGATGTCTTTTTTTCAACATTTACCGTATCTCTGAGGTAAAACTTAAGTATACCTACCGAGTATATAATGGTAAAATTTTGAAATTAACAATAATTGAAATGAAAATTTTGAAATCAAACTTTTGGACTTTTACCACTAAAAGTTTGTAAATCTTAGGTTTTACTGGTAAACATTAAGATTTACCGTAGTTCGGGTTTTTACAGTAACATTTATGCACTATGTAGGTACAAGGTTAAATTACAATAAGTACCACAAGGTATTATTGTTTTGGAAATCATGATACAAAGAAATTCCAAACAATAATTAAAGGACGTCAGCCAGCCAGCTGACTTCGATTGTTATCTTACTTTGTCGTCTTACATTGTTTTCGGGTCGCCATATGGTGTCAATTTTGGTGACAAAAAGATCTTTAGGATATTTTTACGACACAAGGAGTAACTACATGTCTGTGGTGAATAATAATTAAAACGAGATCTTTTTTAGGGATATCTAATAATACGTATTGTGTCAAACTGAAGTCTGTGTGTGTAATAAAAAAATAACATGATTGTAGTGTGAAGTGTTTGATATTAAATATAACTGTGGTTCTTATTGGTACAGAATCCTTCATCCACTTAATAGTCGTGTTTTTATTATATCATCCTTATTGTTAGATAATTAATGCATATATTATTAGTAGATATTTTAATAGTTAATAAAGTTAACAGATTCTTATTAAATTTAAATAATGAAAAACATGATATTATTACAGTTAGGGATAATAAAAAGTAAAAAAAATATATTGAAACTTCCATCAATAACCGTATTTACATAGCTATAATTATGTCACAAACATTGTGAACCTAGTTATATTCAGTGTGTTATACAAAATTATAAACGTATACATTAGATGCGAAAAAGTGTCCACTAATGAGAGAACATTATCAATGATTACGACGTCCATCATGCCAATTCGGGCGCTTTGTTTGCAATCTGTTTGAGCCTCTGCCTGTCATGGTTTTTCAGTGGACAGCCGGCGGCGGTTTTTGTCTTCACGCATTCGTGTCACACATATGACTGATGCGCATGTGTCTGTTTTTTGTTTGTCAAAGATTATTTGGTTACTTGTTACTGTCCTGACAAACTTTTGTTGATATTCCGTAATGTCACAAAGTTCCGAAAAGTCTGTAAGATGGTGGTTATTACGTTGTTGTAATGTAGCCATGCAAAAGTCTGTGGGAATGACACGGTGATATTCACTTCGTTTTCACTGATATATTAATCATAAGTTAGTAAAGCTTTAGGTTTTTCAGTTAGGTAGTTCACAAATAAAAATATATGCCAGATTAAAAATTCAGTCTATATTATTCGTTTACAACACATTTTCAAGAAAAAGAGGTAAAATTAAATTACGTGCCCTTATCAATACTAAAAAAATACATCTTAAAAATGTAACAATAATTTTTGAACATTTCAAGGCTGAATAGTTACTTCAATTAGGTGAACAGAGTTGCATTTCTGCAACAATAATAATCTATGTCGTAAAGCATGCCGACAAAAGCCACAATTCAGTGCGTGCGAAATGTTTCACACATCAATTGTGAGTTGGTCACACGTGGCTGGCAAAAACTTAAAATATACATTAATTACTGGCCGGTAATCACGGCGGTCCCTTTTGAGAATGTTACAAAATGTTACATATTGAATATCGTAATACTATCTTTTGTTTCTTTCTTGGAAACATTTTAAGCGTGCACGACACCGTGGTTGCTATAATTATGGTTAACAAATGAAATTGGAGTACGAGTCAGTCTATAATTTTATTTGTTCACTTATTGTATTTCGTCTTTGCGTATAGAAAGCGCGAAGAAATTGCGAAAGGTACGAGGTTAGTCACTATCAACATTATTACGATTGCCTTCATCTTTTGGAAGTTATGAGGAATGGACTATTTAATTTGTTTGTTAATTACATAAACTTAAAAATGTGTTGACTAGGTTTAATGTTATTTCTAATATGTTTTTCCGTAATTTAGATTTAACACAACATAATATTTTAACAATCAAAAATCAATTGTTTTTTATTTACAAGCCTGTAGGTTTGGATCACTGAACTCAATGTTTATCAAAATTACATTATTTGAGAATAAAGTATAACAGACGAACAAAAACATCAAGTAATCCTATAAGGTTTCTGTTTTTGTATCGAATTTTGGAACCGTATGAATAAAAAAGATGGTTTAATTAATTGAAGAAGCCACTGAGTATATTATTTTTGTAAGTAGCTACCGAAATTTCTTCTTCAAATACACCAAGGTCGTATGTCGTGTAAATATAACATCTCAGACCGAGTTTTGATAAACGATAGGGCATTCCTGATTTATTTATTTCGAAACACCCTTGTGGTATTTGTGATGGAGCGCGCAATTGATATAGACGAGGTCGCTTACGTCAGTTTCAGGTAATTGATTGATTTCCACGCCTGGGAAGTAATCTCCATTCTTCATTCGTTTCCGAGTTTATGTCCTTTAGACGAGCTTGGTACTTTCTTCAACACTGTTCTCCGTTTTATGAGGCTCAATGTTGATTTAAGATAAATTTTGTCTCCTTCACTCGAAGTTCATTCAATCGTGTTTGTTACCTATTTATAATCTTCACTTACTAATTGAATGTTCACCGTATTTGTGCATGAAATTGCGTTGTCTGCTAAGCAAAATCTCGTATTTGATACCAGGGCATACTAAACTGTAGATATACCTATAGAGAAATAGAGAGACAATGCTGTTTTCGCTATGATTATGTGTATAACAAGAACAACGTTTTACGCAGTTTTATATATGTTACCAGCAATCTGTAAAGTTCGGTATTCTACACAATACCTAGGCATTGTATAAAATACCCAAATGAGCTTAAAACGTTCCGGTGATGTACGAAATATTATTTATTTCATACTTTGCCTAGGCATCCTATACGATACTCCATGCGTAGAAAGTAATGTGTGTAAAACACAAAAACAAGCAAGTGGCAGAAGGGAAGACATGAGGGCAGACAGCAAAATTTTACTTGCTAGATAGGGTTTGACTGCCAAGCCCAGAGTTTGGCATACTTTCATTTTAAGCATGCTTCCAGCTCACAATATAAGGCTAGGTTGGGGACTTCTTTTGACACATAGCTATGATCCACTCATGCCTGTTATCTATGGGTACGCAGATGACAGCAGAGTAGCGAGTCACGGCCAATCTCGTGAAATTCTAAGACTAAGACACGTGTAGGTATACTATTATAGTATTGATTATAATAGTCAATTTCTAAAAATTCAAGGCGTGTGAAGGATTTTAATTCTAAAATTAGAAGATGTAACAGCGTACTACCGGTTTCTGAGGTAACGTGTACTTTATAACTTTCTTTATATGTATATGTACTTTCCTAAAGTAACATATTCAGAAATGAAAGTCAGCAGTATGTACGAAATAAATCGTACCAAATGAGGGAGAGGTCGGTAGCGATATTCGTCAGTAGATAATAGACGTCGTTAGTTGGAGTGGGATGGTCGTTTTGGGGCGTTACTTTTTCAAGTCATTGAGTCAATCGTTTATCACGGGCTGTTGTGTTAACTTTAACGGCGGCTTGGGGACTTGTGAGCTATGGAGTGGGTTTGTTTGTAAAATTTTAGGTTTGTTTTTTAAATATATTACAATGTTTGATTAATGTTGTGAAGGTCGATTCTAATAAATAAACAACTGTTTACTGCATCTCTGTGGACCGGAAGTTTTATTTTTTTTATTTCTATAAGCTAAATATGTACATCTTTGATGGAATCTACTTAAAAGTGACATAAAGTTATTATTATTTACTGTGCCTTGCTCCTGCAACATAAAAATAGAGTATCTTTAATAAGTGTATCACAAATTTATAAATTTTACATGTATAGAACTTCCTTTTACCTTTAAATTTTAATTTCATACCACTGACTCTTGATATAATTATGACAACAATATTATTTACTACGCAATTCCTGCGCAGAAAAGTCATGATCATGATTATTATTAATAAAAATTACATACTACCTACAGTTTAAGACTTCTTATAATAATTCGTTAAGCTGTGGTATTAAATTTTAATTAAATTTAGCGAAAACAGACTAATCTTCTCTACGTATTCCTTATTCTTCTTTTGGGGAGTCGTTTCGGACGTCAGCCCCATTAGTTGAGGTAGCTTGCTGTTCAAAAATTTCCCACTCATTTTCCGACCTGATTATAGGGAACAGATTTCTGCATTTACATTTTCATTTTCGTCACGACAAGAAATGACAATTCCTGCCATAATATTGGTTTCGTATATTCAATTGTAAGAGCTAAATAAAAATTATGGATAATTATATTATTATTATTTCTTTTTGAGGAAATTAATAATTTTTAGTTACCTAGAATAACATCATTTTAATATGAAACATAACATAACCTTAAAAATTTAAATGGTACTTTTCATTAAAAATTTAAAGTCATTTAAAGATATCAGTCACCTCTAATACATTCATAAATGGATTTATTTATTTTTTTATTTTTACAGTACGTTACGTACTAAGTAGTACAGTGGTTAAGTTTAGTAACTAATCCAAAACAGTAAACAATATCGCGTAATCGGGCAGCCCTGGTGAAGACGAAGTATTAATCACTGAATTAACTGTGCTTTTCGCCCAGTTATCGAAAAAAGTCTCGTCAGCGGCTGTAAATCAATTATCCCGAATGCCGAGGGATAGACATCACGTGTAATTGACTTGTTCATCATTTCTTTCCTACTTTTCTTTGCCTTTTCGACTAATACAGAAACATATTTGGCGCGTCAATTTTCGTAACTTTTTCTCTTACTCTTGTTTTTTAAGAAATATTTTTGTTATTCCGTGAGTTTGTAAATACTTGCAATAGTTAAGCCTAAATGTAAAGAATGTTGTTATTTTTTGGTATAAAATTATCCCATGCCAAAATATTCCAAATTTGGAATATTATTATGAATATTACTCAATACCGTTAATAATCATATTTCTAAGTTTTAAATAGCTTATTGTAACAAGTAAGTATATTAAATTTCTTTTACTTAAAAAATAGAAAGCTAACAAAACTTTTCCTTTCACCTTTTAAGAAAATTTTACAGGCTTCTCCTTTTGTTAAGTAGGATCGTTTAATAAATACTAAAAAATATAAATAACTAAGAGTCTTGAATTGAGAATCTTCTTTGAGAATAATGGAGTGATTGTCTGTTTTCATGTTGCTAAAACGGTTAACAAAATTGCCGTCCTATATTTCGAAGAAGTAAGCAATTTATAGCACCAAATTAGGAACCGCGCCAATTACGACGCTCGAACTTCGACGAATTTTGTCAAATTATGACGATAGAAAGATAAATACTTCAAATAACAAGGCAGCAATTGAAATGCTACAATATATTTAGAACTTTATATGTGTAACATTTCCACACGAAATTAGTTATTGCTATAAGGATAAGTAATAATTATAAGCATCTAACTTTCAAAATTTATTTTCAGTCATGAATAATTAATCAGCATCGGTTTTCTTGTAAAATTAAATGATTTTTCCAAGGAATGCTGTGAACAGGATCCTCTTTAGTGGGCACACGCTCTGAATCTTTCATTAAATCGTAATTTATTACTACATAGATAGGCAATATTTTATTTACGAAACTTGTGGAACATAAATTACGAAACTTGTTTCCGTAATTGAACCGTGAGCCATACAAGATCCAGAGTTAATTAATTTTAAAACCTTGCCATAGTAAGCTTACTTGATCCTCTTGGAGGACGTCAGATAATTATAAAATTAGGCAAAGTTTAAAAGCCTAACAAAAACAATTGCAATTGATTAGGTATAATATTATTTTAAAATAAAATGAGTGGATGATGATAAAAAGTCACTTGGCATGCTAGCAATGTAGAGATATTAGGTAATATAAAAAATGGGTTTATCCCACTAGTCTACTCGCTTTCTCTGTGCATGTAGTCTACATCTTTAATTACAATGGCAATTACCTTTCTTCTTATGCAATCCTTCTTTATGTTGTTTTGTTGTACATTGTGTTGATGTTCAAATAAATAAATAAATAAGTAAAATAAATTAATAGTCCCGTTGAGTTTTCAGTGACGGGACAACTGGGACAAAAATTGAAACGGACTGGAAAATCACATACTAAAAATAATGAAACAAGAAAATATTGTCATTGTGTCCTTATTATTATAATAAGTTGAATCCAAAAAAAATTTTTTTTTTTAAACGCTTTTATTTCAATTTTTTTTTTTGATTTTCGTGTATTGTCATCGGAAATACACATGTCTGCCAAATTTCATCAATTTTCATTAAAGGGAAGTCATTCAAATTAACGTTACAAGATTTGATCCTCCGAAGTGAAGCTAAATATAAACCTTATTGCCATGTAAATAGAGTAGCATTTTGATCGATTTGATGCGTTGATGCTCCGAAGTGAAAGTAAATAAAAGCGTTTAAAAATCAAATCGTGAGCATAACGTCATTGTTACTAATTTATATGAAAATTGCTTTATGCCCATGACAGATGAAATTGTAAAATCTCGGCTTGTAAGCAATGTATCAGCGGTATCAGGAGTTGCAGACGGGGGAGGGAGGGGGAAACTTATTTTTTTAATGCACTCACATAAAGGTTTCACAAAATTATAAATAATGCCGCCAAAAAATCTAAACTGAAAATTTTTTGTGTACATGAATACTAAAATAATAAAAAATAAATGAATGGACTATTTCCATGAAGCAACGAAAAATACACATATCGACAAAAAAAGTGGAAATATTTGAATCTGAAGTCTCATTCTAGTCTGACAGTACGTCATTAGCATTGAATACTGATTTTAAATTACCTCCTAACCACGCCTGTAGAAAAAAGTGAACTAGTCACACGATATTTGACACGCTCCCTGCTCCGTATTATTTTACATCATAATTAGCGGAAACGAAACTAAAAATACATAATTGTGCGACTATTTGTATGTAAGGTTGGCGTTCTAAAATAATAAAATAACCCTAAATTACCTAAACTGAAACACGCACTCCCGCACCAGTACTTCCTTAGTTTCTAACGATATCTATACTAATATTATAAATCTGAGGAGTTTGTTTGGTTGATCGCGCTATCTCAAGAACTAATGGTTCAAATTGAAAAATTATTTTTGTGTTTGATAGTCTATTTATCGAGGAATCTAAATAACATCATATATTTTAGTAGTTAGTTTTTTCCACAAATTAATGCGGGTGAAACCGAGAGGCATAGCTAGTGAATATATAAAATTAGAACAACGACAATAGCTGAGAACAAAAATGCCGGTCATATATTAGATCGAGGTCAAACATATTTGGCTCCCACGATCAGTGCTTACCAAGCAAGCTACAGGATCTTAATAGTTTTAATTACATTTATTTCGTAATAAAATTTGTTTGATTGCTTCAAATATTTTTTCTCTCTCCCTTCCTATACAGTTCAATTTTAAACCTCTAGCAAATGTGGCATACCACTTTAGTCCACAATAGCACATAATTATTATACAATCCAAATAAAGATGTAAATAGCAACATTTACATTTTATTTCATGAATAATTTACGTACATATTAGAATTTACTTTATACGCTTTATTATTTGTGTCCTATTTAAGCAAATCATTTTTATGTTATTCGTAGCCATTATCTATTAGCAGCGCATTGCTAGAAAATTATTATTCTTCATTATTTTTCACCCGATTGCTAAGAAGGGTTATATTTTTCGCGCATATCTTGTATAATTGTATAATGTATGTATGTATGCATGTACCGCTGAGTAAACCGCTGAACAGATTTATATAAGTAAGATATTGTTAGATTCGTCTTGATATCCTATGCAATGTATAAGCCCAAATATTATAAACGTAGGATGTGAAAGTAAAATACTAGAAAAATCGCCTCTCTTTTGACGTATAATATTACAAGTCTAGGCCTTCGTTTTCTGTATGCATTGCGCCTTAAAATGTAAATAGAGGTAGTGTAGATGGAAAGCGTTACGACAGTTCGATACGTACACTGTCCGAATGATTTACGAGCCGAGTCCAGGCAGAATCGGATGCACGTGACGTTTCGTATAACGTTCGAATCACAATCTATTTGATAGGGGTGCATGACTAAATGGGTAATAATAATCGAACTATTGAACCTAGCATAGCACATATTAATCTATGTAGCTATGTTGACCTTTGAAATGGTATACATGTAACGTAATGGTTTCAATGAATAGGAAAAAGAAAAACAGGGCAAGTGCGCGTGAGGCTACGCGTAATGAAGGGTTCCGAAGTAGTAAGTTTATCAACTGTAACTCATTAACTACTTATGCTAACATAGCCGTGATAATTTTATTGTCCTTGTACATTTATCACATAACTTATTTTTGAGAATTTTAGGGTTCCGTACAAACAACGAAAAACGGAACCCTTATTACTCCAAAATTACAGGACCAAATGAGTTGAAATTTGGTATTCATGTACTTTTTTGTGACCCAAAGACAACAAATAAACAACTGAATTCTGAAAAAAATAAGGAAATCAAAATTAAACAAAAACTGTTTTTCTAACCGTATTGTGTGGTATCTCAAATGATAGGGCTTGTTGTAAGGATCTCAGATATACTATCTAAGAACGAAAATTAAAGCAAAAATTTATCATTCCTCCCGCCCCCTTATCACCGAAACTACTGACGCTAGAATTTTGAACAAAGGGTGCGTGTACTTTTGTACGCGCGTGAGAAGTTATACTCCTTTGGCATCATTAAATAAATATTCAACTATAGGTAGGTATATGCTAATTTTGGTTAGAGTCAAGTGTCCACGTCCCTGCTAACGGTAGACAAGTGAAAAATTCTCAAAAATAGGTTAAATGATGAATTTACAAGGGAATTTATCACGGCTATGTTAGCATAAGTAGTTAAATAATGAGTAATAGTCGATAAACTTACTACTTCGAAAACCTACATTGCTCGTAGTCTGACACGCACTTGGCTGGTTTCTTTTTTATCTCGTCGACACTGTAATATTCCTAGTTTGGGGTTAATTTCGGGACAGTAAAGGAAAGGCGTATCTATTCTTCCGGTCATAGAGTACTTAAACACTATGCTTTCGCCACAAAATAATCGAGTGACAATCTCTTCGTTGACATCTCACCATTACTTTTTCTTCTGTATGGCCATATTTTACCTATGTTAAGCCTAAAAATGCCTAAATACCTAATAGTCCATTGAAAAGTTACATTTGGGGTTGCGTTTTTTAGAGGACGCAATTTTATTTTTTTGATGTGTAGGGGGGGTCAGTGTAAAGCTAAAACCAAGTTTGTGGGGTCGCCACCCTTGTCCCACGGCCGCCATCTTGAAAATAGGGGTTGGAATGGTTTTTACGGTATATCTCTTAAACTATTTATTTGAGAAAAAAAATTTGTTAACATTTTTTGTTGCAAATTAAATTCTCTACAACTTTGGTCCAGTAACTTTTTATCGTAGAACTATAAATGAAAAAGTTATAAGCGAAAATCTTCAGAAATTCGAGAAAAAAATTTATATTTTTCGATGTAACTTTTTTTTTATCATTTTACGAAAAAATGATATCTGACCACTTTTGTAGATCGTTTTTTGAGGAACAACTTTTATTTGCATCATTTTTTCATTAAGTCAATAGCTAAGGTTTTACAGCGCTCCGAAGTGAGTACTATTTTTTAGTACTCTTAACTATACCTATATTATACGTGTGTACTAATAATATGTCATCAGTTATTTTTTTTTATTTTGTTATTATAACTTTTTTAATTACAAATTTTGCAATATTATTAATAATTAATTATTGACTCTTTTTCACTCCATAACAGAATTTAACAATTATTGATTTTTAAAATAATTTTAAATCTGATAGCCGTTACCGAGAATACTGTTCAGGTAGAAAATACCCAAGTGAGCATGAGGGAATAAAAGAACAGCTGCCTGCTATTGTTATTATTATTAATAACCTCTGTTATTGTAAGAATAGCTCTCAAAACATTGTGTTGAAGTTGTCGCTTATAACTTTTTTATTTATGAAGATTTCTGAAGATTTTCGCTTATAACTTTTTTATTTATAGTTCTACGATAAAAAGTTACTGGACCAAAGTTGTAGAGAATTTAATTTCCAACAAAAAATGTTAACAAATTTTTTTTCTCAAATAAATAGTTTAAGAGATATACCGTAAAAACCATTCCAACCCCTATTTTCAAGATGGCGGCCGTGGGACAAGGGTGGCGACCCCACAAACTTGGTTTTAGCTTTACACTGACCCCCCCTACACATCAAAAAAATAAAATTGCGTCCTCTAAAAAACGCAAGGTAAGGCCTAAAAAATGTAACATTTCAATGGACTATAATTTTATACTATCAACTGAGTGAGTGATTGTCAAGTTCCTATTTTATAACCGTTACCGAAAGTTACTAGTTTTAAGGTTATATTTGATCCATAAAATAAATTTTATTATGTTCTATTACGAAACATACCTATTCATTAGTGAGACAAAAATCCAATGTACAAAGTTTATGGTACTATAGCAACGTTCATATGCCGTAAAACCTTTTTGTACAGTAACATATTGGTACAGCGATTTATTTTAACTTGCGCTATAGACCATAAAAAGCCAGCTAACGAGCGAGTATGGAGCTTTTCGGTTGGTATTTCGCGATACACTGATGTTAATAGGGATAAAAAAGTTCGGTAAAGGCTCGTACCACCACTTTGGACAAAACTATTCTTCCACCGTAAAGATACATGCCAGCTAGTCAACGTCGTTTTTTTGGGTCATTGTTAGTAGGCAATGTTAGGGAATTATAAACAATGATTATTTTTTATTACGTATAAAATTAATTGGTAAGTATTGTCTCGGACTTATGAATTGACATTTGAATAGGTAAGTAAGAGGTATGTATGTATCAAGAGCTTACATTTAATGAACCTGTTAGAAAACTTACTGATTAAATTAATCTACAAATTTTTTAAATGTAAAGGAGAACCCCAGTTTCCATAGAAACTCAGGCCTAAGTAGACAAGACTGGAAATTGGCTGTTAATTAGATTATTGCAAAAAGTTCAATTTCTCCAATTTTCACGGCTGCCAGCAATGGCCAACTAAGGAAATCCTAGAACGAATCACCTTAATTATAGGTTATGATTATGTCATACTCGTGTCACAGTGCTATTTAATATGTATGTTACACTTACGTTGCGGGTGTCTATTATAATATCTACTACTTCAATGGTTTTCACCCAAAACGAATGTCATAAAAAGGTTGTATAATAAAAGCTATTGCATATTTCAAGAGATTTTATTAGTTATCATTATAATATATTAATATTTCGTGTAGTTGTGCAGGAGGCGTTATATTTCGTTAGTACCTTGCCCAATCAAGATACCATAATATACTCATTGTCAGTATGGCCACAGCAACTTCCTGATCTTCTAAAGATGTATAGGGTACGTTATCCAGTGTTCAGGACTTATTCTGAACCTTTGTCAGTCACAAAACAGGCGATTAAGGAGTCCATATTCATATAGTATTGGTTTGCAAGAAATTGTAGCGAAACTGCGAAACACATTCACCAAAACACAAGTACGAAAGCGAATACAATAGAAAATTAAAATCACTGTGTACGTGTCGATGAGTTTCAATAGTAAATAGGACTCCAAATACGCTGAAAATATTTGATAGTAAAAATATACAAGAACACGCGTAGAAAGATGAAAGATCGATGACAAATATGACAATACATTGGTGTTATTTATAAATACTATGGTTACCAAAATGACATTATTAGGGATTACATCATCATTGTTGTCAATCGATTAATCGATGTCAAACTATTCGAAATGTAATTTAATAAAATTAGCGTAACGATTGAATGGTAATTATAATATATTACATAGTTTTGATTTATATGGAATACGAAAATATGTAAAAAATAAATTAATATTATAATTATAATCACTAAATAATACATAAAATATATTATTATGTTCCATCAATCGATCATTATCAATCGATTCAATCGATTATAAAATCGTATGTAATGAGGTAAATACTGTGAAAACTTTTTTGCATTATTTTGTTCATTTGGCAAGAGCAGCTGAAGCTAAGATTTAAATATGTTTATCTTATAAATAAGACGAATTTTTTGGTATATAGTTTACTCTTGTCTAGTCCGATGTTCTAGCACAGATTACATATGGTGCGAGGCCGAAAATTGGGGATCGCCTTTGAAATCTTTATACAAAAGTATTTAAACTTACTCCGAGATCCAACACATTCTACAGTGTTTCTAGACTTTAGATTAAGCCATTATGGTGACTAAAGTTTAGTTTCGCCCAAAGGATTGCAGCTTATGGCAGTTCATTAAAACTTGTATCTTTGATACATTTTCCGGCAATTTCTACACCAAGAGCCCGTATGAAAAGTAGTCCAGCAGTACATTGTAATTATTTTGTTTCAAGATATATATTATATGTATGTATATTAAGTAGAAGGGGTATTCTACGGTATTGATAATTTAATAATATTCCTTTTACTTTGCTCCTCGATATATTTCCAGTTCTCCTACAATAACAATCTCTACAACTCCGTGATCCGTAATAATCGAATCCCATAGAATGTCCTACGTATATTCCAATTAGATTGGCATATTCCTTATTCTAAATATTTAGTTTTTGTACATGACTTCTTGTATGATAACATCTGCATCGGCCAATTGTTGTAGAACCAAAGAGGTCGCTTGCCGACATATAGGACATATTATACTTATCATACCCATGATTTTCGTTTTATAACATTTTATATGTTATACTTTAATCTTAATTTAACATGTCACTTTAGCAATATTGTTTTGTATTCTGTACCTCAAAAGGAAAAAACTGAAACTTATAGGTTCACTTTAAGTAAATTAAAATAAAACACTATTACCCCAAGCTATCAACGTTACTTCGCGGCATCGCAATCGTCTTAGCGGAAACAAACGCAAAGAAAAATAAAACATTATTAAAATAACTGTTAAAGGATTTTAGTTCAAATTTTATTAATTATAGTCGGAGATTTCAAGTAATAATGTGTTGTAACCGCTCTACAAAGTAATTAGGTACTTCTATTTTATAAGATTTCCCTCTTTAAATCTCAAGATTATAAAGAATAATATCAAAAGCAGAACTATTGTATTACATACTCAGATGGGAGTACTCTATTAAAGCGAACACCAAGCGTATCTGACTGGAATACTTGATACTCAAAGTTACGGTATTCGAAACAGGAATGAACCCTAAGGAAATCAAATACAAATGTGTTCTCAAAAACTTTTATTACTTCACGTGAGTATGCCATTTTGAGAAAGAAATTTTGTAGTTGAGATTTCTTTTTACTCGATGAAATGTTAATCCTAAAACTACTTACATCTTTGGTTTAACGCTTGTTGGCTTAACGCTTACACACTCATACCCACGCAGTAGGTACCTGTGTCGCGGGTGGCATGAACGACATCAATAACACATCATAATAACACCCGTAACCCGAGAACAAATATTTATCTGTCCCATAAATATCCGCCCGAATCGAACCAGGAACCCCTCGCTTCGCAGGCAGGGTCACTACCAACTAAACTACAGGGTCGTCAAAGTCGTCAAAGGGTGTGAAAGAAGGGTGAAAGGTGTATAATCTCACTAACAAAACTAACCTATTTTAGCCACCCTTACTTCCACAGTCTTCTTATTAGCGATTAATAAATACTAATAAATCTTATTAACGCCACTCACATGGCTTACTAACTGACTACACTTCAGGCAGGGGATGGTGCTACTGCAAGTTTGATATCCTCATTACATAAAAAAGTCTACTGAACAACCGTTGAAGCTACGGCAAAGAGGCTATGGTCTTCTCTATCAGCGGTCCCTCTAGTGTCACTGTACCTCTCAGTTTAATCCCGACAGTACCCCATTGGGAGTAGTAGTGGTAAGATTGTGATACTTTTTAGTGTCACTGATACACGAATGGACTCGCGATAGTGACCACTTAATCATCAGGTGGCTCACCTTCTGCAAAGAATAACGTGACACGTAACTCACGATGTTTTTTACGCAGATATTTTAACACAAAAAAAAACCAATTTCTTTATTTATCTAACTCACATAATGAATAGGTGCAACGAATTTGTAGGAATGCAAACTAGATGTGCACATTTTATTTTAACCTTATAACAAGCAGAAATCGACTGAAAAAAGAAGTAAAAAATTCACACCTTCCTTATAAGAACTTTACAATTAGATTATTATGAAAGAAACATGTAAAGTGATATTTATTGCTGTTGTTTATTTTAGAATTTCACAAATTAATTTTAAAGACGGCAAAAGTACGGTACTGATGTCGACTCGAAAGTTTGTCGCTTCACAAAATTTAATACGTCCCATTGCAGCAATACGAATGTTTCCCTTTTGAAAGTGTGCCCGTGGGCCCTGCAACAAAGCTATTAAAAGAAAAATGTCGTAAAAGAAATTCCTAGGTAAATAAAGCTTTTATATTCGTTGGCGCCTACAATTGTAACTGGTAATTTCATTATGGTTATTCATATTAATGTCATAAGGAAATATAGTATAGTAGATAGAAAATATTTCTTTGGATTGAGGTTTGGATTATTTTGATTAGCCTGTATCACTGACAATATTAGATACCTAGTACCTACATAGAATCAAACGATGACTTGGGAGTTTTCAAGAAGAGAGTGAATAAGCTTTTACTAGGTTAGCAGTTTCACTCAATTTTTTCTTGACACAAGATAATGCTTGATCACAACCCCAATAGTTAGTGGAGATGCAGGCTATAACCATCTTGGCCTGCATCTCCACTAACTATTGGGTTGGCTATAACCATCTTAGCTTGCATCTCCACTAACTATTGGGTTTGTGATCAAGCATTATCTTGTGTCAAGAAAAAAATGAGTGAAACTGAGGCGCTCAGAAAATTGAGGATACTAAAAACTTAAAATTTCCATCCGATCATTAGTGGTCACCATCGCCCCATCAGTACAGATATCACAAATATAAGAAAAGAAAGAAGAAATAAAAGCAGAACTGGCCAGTTAGCTGGAACGCGAAAAGTCGTTTGGCGGCTAACTCAAGCAAGAGGATGATAGCTATCGAGGCTGATTTCACGTGAACGATAATAGATAATATTAATGAAATATTTTTTTCTTTTTTTAACATTGTATAGCTTATTACTATTATAGCTATAGTTGAAACTGTTCTTTAGTAAATAGATTTTATTTTCTTTACGCAGCGAACTAACATCAAACGTCCGAACAGCGATACAAAATGGTCGTAATGAAAACCAGTAGTACCTGTGGTTCGCCGCGACATTATGCTGAGTGCTTACCTTTTTTGTTGAGCAGTGTTGCAGCAGGTTATGTTTATATAACTGTTAAATTTCATAATTGCTGTATTATATGACTACAACTTGTTGCATAATGTGTAACAAAATAGATCATTTCTTTCTTTCTTTCAAATATACTATGAAAACAGGCAAGTCGGCTTCTGTAGCCTTTTATGACACCCTAATATACCGACATAGGATTGAGGTCAGCATTCTAAGCCGCCCCAATACGGATAAACTGTAGTATGCCATATATACAGAACGACATACTGAAGTATTATCTAAATGTCGCATTATCCTTCTAAGGGTCCATATAAATGCTCTATGTACGCCGGACTTTATTAAAATGTAATAACTGGATTATGCATGGGTTTTCTAATATCTAACATTCTTTGCAAAGTTATGTGATGCTTGCGGCGGCTTAATAACCGGAATGTTGGGTTAATCTTACTTTCTTTCGCTTGTAGATAATTAATTTTGTTACAAGACTTAGAAAACTATAATATTATTATAGTTTTCTCAAATTCAATTTGAATTAACGATGATAAGGTAAACAATGATGTGTAAGATTTATAGATTTATTGTTTTCTTTAGTCTAAAGTATTTTATTTTCTTCATTATTGTTATCATTGATCATTTATATTGTGTTTTATATTTTGAAAATATGATTGAAAAATAAATAAACAATCTATCACATTTTCTCGAATATGCTTTGGCTAGTCACTGTCATTTTATTTACCTTATCCAGATATAAATTCATGCGAATTGTGAATACAAAATATTTGAACGAAGTTCCCAACTTAGATCCGCAAAACTCTCCCTAGACTAAAATGCGATTACTATCTTAATTCTTATGATTTTCCATAACAAACAAACTAAAGCAAGAGATTAAACAGTTATTTAGAAGAAAATAATTGTACAATCATTATAATTATCTTCATTATATACAAACGATGTTGCGAGGGTGTACATGCTTTAGAAGTAAAAGTAATTGAGGTATCAGGTAAGGCTCTCAGGGCAGGATAGGTAGGTAAGGTAATAAAGCACAGCTCAGATTTCTCTCAGAGTACTATAACACTTTATAGCTTTTAAACTATTTAACACACAGTAGCAGTAATATTAAAACTGATGTAAGTATTATTAAAACAAAATAAAGTTTTTATTAGATCCAATATCCTGCATTAATGATGGAAGCCGAGCTGATAGATGCATTTTTGTAGACAAACCCAACTGTCGTGATTTAAAAATTTAGAAGGAAAATGCATCTACTGGCAGCCAAGGAATGTTGAACGAGATATAATATTATTATAAGCTGCGCTATTAAAGAAATGAACACACTCTAAAGACAGGAATAACGTGCGAGTGAGGGGGAATGATAATTTCCGCTATTTTACATTCGTTTCTTTAAAGACGCGGCTTACACTTCGTTACAAACTGCGAAATTCAAAATAATGATTAATGCATCAATTTTATTATAATTAAAAAAAAACTCATTAGACTCGTAAAACTATTAAACCATCTATTATTATTATTGTCTATATCTGGCAGCCAAGGAATGTTGAACGAGGTATTATAAGCTGCGCCATTAAAGAAACGAACGCACTTTAAAGACAGTAATAACGTGCGAGTGAGGGGGAATGATAATTTCCGCCATTTTACATTCGTTTCTTTAAAGACGCGGCTTACACTTCGTTACAAACTGCGAAATACAAAATAATGATTAATGCATCAATTTTATTATAATTAAAAAAAAGCTCATTAGACTCGTAAAACTATTAAACCATCTATTATTATTATTGTCTATATATCTATATATTTATTTATTATTGTCTATATATATCTATTATTATTATCTACCTATTATTCATATTATCTAATATCCGAACTACGGTGATTTTTTTTTCACCGATTCTTAAGTAATTTGTGACATGGATTCGAAATATAAACTTTCTTATTTATCCACTCATAGTTGCCACGGTTAAGCTCAGGACTAATTCCTTAAAGCTTCGATTAATTTCCCGCAGGTTTTAGTCGTTTTTTAATTAAGTTAATATGCTTTTACTCTTGAATTTACAGTAAAAGATATGGTTCACAAGCAGCGTTGCGAGACACTATATTATGTTCTCCTTCGTCCTTAATGTAAGTTCTGGAAAGCAGAATATATCTGATCTAAGAAACTGTAATTATTTCTCAAATGTCTGAGTTTGTCCAAAGAATTGATTGCTAAGCGAGATTGACATTATACCTATATCATAATTATATACCTATTCTTCAATCTTCTTTAACTGCTTATCATTTTGCTTGCTCTGGATGAAATCTGCGAGTTTTGCTTAGCATTAAACTGAAAGTAGGTACTCACTATCTTAAGAGGATAGTAAAGAAATTATGGAGCATAAACCTTTTAAATTGTCGTGTAGAAACTTCCAGGTTTATGCAGTAGAGAATTATACGAAGATAGAGTTTTATTATGTAGATCTCTTTAAATACCGGTTAAATCTTTGTAGTGCTTAGTCATACTACGCTTTACGGTCGTTTTTAAATGATATGCTCAGTAAATGTTAAGTATGTTATCATCTGTGTATGTTATGCTAATGTTATGGCTGATGAACGTTTGTCTACAGGACTTGATGCTCATTTGTTTGTTTTTATATCTTAAATCGTCTCGGAAAAAGGAGCATAGGACGCCCCCGACCAGGTGGACTGACGACCTGAAAAAGACAGCGGGCATCCGTTGGATTCAGAAGGCTCAGGACCGGTCAGAGTGGCGCAAGTTAGGGGAGGCCTATGTCCAGCAGTGGAATTACAAGGGCTGATGGATGGATATCTTAAACAACTATATTCTTATGGTAGAGGAAGATGTTTGATAATGACAAATACTCTATGCCAAAACTCCGTTAATAGGTCCTTTCGATATAATGAAACATGAAATTTTCTTATAATTCGTGTAACAAGATTTTTTGAAGTATTTGTGCTTAAATTATAAATGAAGTAAAAATTACAAAAGGCATTATTTCATTGTTAATAACATTGTCCCAGCAAATGGATTAATTCTAATTTAATAGTAAATGATTTTCGCAAGTGAACACCTGATGCTATTCAGTCGTAATTCTGGCTTAATGTGAATTATAGATGAAATGCCGGTTTATGGCTGGTGCATAGCATGGCTTCAACTCATTAATGGCCTCCTACTAGACAAGAGTATCTAGATCATTCTCCACCACGCTGTTCCAGTGCAGATTGATGGAGGGGTAAGTGGCCAACCCAAGTGTCGGAAGTTTTTATGCTGCCCGAAGGCATCGGACATGGCTTAAGGACTATTATCGTACGATATCAACCAGGACTGTAGGCTTTACGTGCCCTCCGATGAACGGAAGCGCTCAACAAATTTTTGACCCATCCAACTACTGACCGCGCCCGCTGTTCCTTTTTATGGCTATCATAATATGTCTGTCAAAAAATATTATTTCTACAAAACTGAATCACAGAAGAAATATAACTGAATTGTACATGAAGTTGCTACGTACCCATGTAATGCTACGTATTTTTATTACATGAAAGAAAGTCAATTGAAAACGAAGGTTAATTAAGATCAAAACGCAAAAGCTATTTGAACACTTCATTTATATTGCAATGTATTTGAATGTTGTTTCGAGTTAAATATTTTATGAACAGATCCACTAACACTGACAGCTCTCAAGTTATATTTAAATATTTCATTTATATTCACCCAATTTTAAATGAATTCGGTTTTACTGTACAAACACAATTATCTCGCTCTAAATGAAAACGTAATGTAACGTAAGCCTCTTGTTTAGTGTCTCTTCATTAAGCCAAGTGTTTACTTAAATTAAGATATCCGAGGATCCAATCTAATCTTCGGAGCAGGTCATGCTTCGCTTAGGTATATTCAATTCTGAGTCAATTACACGATATTAAGCATGAAACAATACGTATCTGTATTTTTAGTCAAACCAATGGCTCGTAATTTTTTTCTCCGAAGACACCTACCAACTGTTAAGGAACCATCCGTCCATCCTTTAGTATCCTTTTTTTTACAATTGCGAAAATCTATTCTTAGACAATATTAAGTAATGACATCTATGTAACATAACTGTAGTATGTCACCATAAACAAAGACATTCATTTCTAAGTTAAGGAAGTTGATTCCAAACAAAATTTTACTTTTAGCCAGAAAACGTCATAAGATTCCTTATCTTATGATATTTTAGCTTCCTCAATATCATGTGTTATTGAATAAATTGTTTTTCGTAGTCACGATATCTGGAAACTATTTGTTCCGCCCTCTCCCAGTAGGATACTGGCACTTTCTATTAAAATTATCATATCGGAAACATTAAAGCTCGTTTTATTTATCTATTGACTGAATAGGGTGACTTATATTTCGACATTTCTAGGAATTGAATTAATCAAAAACTGGTAACTTTTACGTCGCTCACGAGTGACAGCCGTGGGATATAGGTATTTTTTTTAATGTCTTAATACTTTTGCATTTATAAATAGGTATGTACATATATGTAAATATTTAAAACATATTTCAATGTACTCAATAATTTTAAAGTAATACGTTTCGTCCACAGACATGTATATTCTTGATATATGTCTGTGGTTTCATCTATTACAAACAGTAATTTTTTTTAAAGTGAAACTGAACTCACTTTATTTTTAAGGATTTATTTATATCCATTCCTACGTAAAATGATGGTCAAATCTTTAAAAGAAGTTGCACCTGTAATCTTTTAACGACAGCTTTCAAGAGCCGAAAAGGACAGGTGCAAAATCCTTGCCCAGTGGGGGATCTAACCTGTCGACTGTCCATAAAAAACATCCCATAACCTTAATTGATAGGAATCGTTAACCTTTAAACGTTATATCTCGTTTCCTTCACATAAATACCACATGATTGTAATCTAATTTTTTTTGTTATTTTATACGTCTCCTCAGAGACCGTTTTATTTTCGGGTGCGTATCCGAATAGCAGCCGATAGATAGTTATTTCATAATAAACAGTCCATTCTCTGTCATCCGATATTCTCCAGATGATTCGAGATTAATCGAAATTCTCTTGGCGCCGTCCATTCGAATATTCAATATTTTCAGATGTCAAATTAATAAGTGTGGACAGTAGAGTAGGTATGTTATAAGTTTTATTAAAAGTACGTGCTACCTACATTTTATTTATATAACTTACGGGCTAGTCTTCTATTTATATAAAACACAAAAAAATATTTGTATGGAAGTCCTTTAAAAACTGAAACCACCCAACCGATATGACTCAAAACAGTGGACGAATAACTCAATATCACGCCAACCGATTACGATATTTTTTTATTTATTGGAAACGATGTATTTTATTTGAAGTCGGTTTTTTTAGTTAAAATTTTAGATTATAAACATGTGACATGATTGTGAAGATATGAAACTACGAATAACTGGACATTATGAACATTTCATACACATCCATTTAAGTATCTATTTATTTCATAATACGTCTGTCGTTCAGGCTATTTATGATTAAATAGCTAGACAATTGAAATTAAATAGAGTTGACAAAGTGATCAACTTCTAAGTGACTTTTATTATTTTAATTTACTATGCAAATTAATTCTTGCAATGAAGAATTCAAACTCATTAAAACTTTATAGACAAACATCAAGAGTGTAATGGTAAATAAATTTACTGGTGAGTGAAATCAAAATAAACATAATTAAGTGCGATGATAATACGGTGTATTTTAAATGAAACAATAGAAAATACAGCTTATATACATAATTCCTGCTCACTCAACGCTTATGTTTATTGTACGGAGAGTAAAGAGTAGGTACACTTTTGCAGTACTGACCACATCTCCACTTACCATCAGGTGGGATTGTGGTCAAGCATTAACTTATTTGTGTAAAAAAAAACGTACTTGTGAAGTAAATTTTCTGGAATATACTTTGATATACTGAAGTATGTCATTGCGAATATTTATGTAGACTATGTTTGATAAATTAAACGATGGCCATTAAACTATATGTTTATACATATTCAAATTCATTTCTTTTATTTTTTGACAACATCTAATAGAATCATTTAGTAAAGGATTAAACAAAATTAATTGATTTAATTGACCGAGCTTTGCTCTCGGTTTAATGTTGCTTAACAACGCCATCTACTGAAGTAGCTTGAGTGTTTCTACTCGCCAATAGATGTCAAGAAGAGTCTATTGTAGCAATATTTCATTGCATGAAAACACGGATAACATGACAATGTCATGATGACATTTTCTAAAAATGAATCCTACTAGATCGATTTATCGCCTCCGAAACCCCCTGCATACTAAATTTCATGAAAATCGATGCAGCCGTTTCCGAGATTCAGAAAATATATAACATACAAAAATTTCTCGTTTGAAGGTATTACAATAACAATAATTTAATAAACCAACCGGCAAGCTATTTATTTATTACATTTGTTGCACCAGCAAGATGTACATTGTACACTACTACAAACTCTGTTAGGTAATTAATTAATTAATAATCTAATTAATACTACTCAGATTGATTCTGCCTTATCAGACTGCAGGTAACATTAATTGACTTGAATGAAGTTTCAATTGACATTGTCTCTCTACACTACTCTCCTGATGGATGAATGCTCTTAATTTTACTAATATTATTATTTAGTTTGTACAGATGTTTGTATTTCCATCACGCTGTATGGATTAAAAATTACACTTGGCACACGGACAGGCCATGTCCAGAATTAGGACATAGGATAGATTTTATACCTTTGATATGTTTTTCAAGGAAGCTTTGGATGTTTATTTATATGTTTGTGACGTCATTTATGAAACCACTTTTCTGTGAGCGAAGCCGAGGACGGAAACTAGTCAACAAATTTTACCTGAATAGAATATTATAATAGATTTACCGAAAGGTCAGCAACTCCGGCAGATTGATATAAGCGTGCTATTCTTAAAGTTGGATAAAGAGCCCTCTGAACTTAATAATTGTGCAAAATATTTTATGTAAAATAGGTACTGGGGAAAATTAAAATGACACCTTTATTATTAAAAACAAAAAAATAATGATCGACAGTAAAATTTGAACTTGTTTATTAGTAGGTAGATTTAAATTTCAAAATCATTATCAGCGTTTTCGAATCATTATTTATAGTTACCTGTCAATAGTTACTAAATGGCGATTATACAAAAAAATGCTTAACTATACTTAGCTAAATAGACCAAACAGGTGCTTTTAAGTTTTTGTAAAGTTGCCGTCCGTAAATAGTCTTAGACAAGGGTAAGCCTCAGAGTAGCCGAGTTAATAAAAAATGAGGTCTGATGAAACTTCCTTTTTTTCGGTAAACTGCTAAGTATGTTGGTGCGAAATGTATAGAGGTGCGTAATGGTGTCAAATAAATCAGAGTTAGTGGTGCGTCTGCAAAAGTAAAGAGGAAACGTAAAGTATCTAATAGGTTCCTGTATTATTGAAATGAAATCAGTTTAATTAGAAGGATTTTTTTACAAAAATAGCTGACATATCTGAAAATATACAATGCGATTGAAAGTTACCTAAATACAAAATTTTTAAGGTTCCGTATTTTTTATTAAAATCGTCAAATAAAAGACGACAGAGGCTGTTCGATAATAAAGGCAACCGCTATTCACAGCGAGTATATAACACAAAAAATATCACGACTCTATCGCACCTAAAACAGAAACCGTTTTTAAATTGACTTCCCAACATCGCAACACTTAAAAAATCAAGCTTGATTTTTTAATTAACGTAGTAAATAGCAAGACAGATTAAGAAACTTATACATTATGATCACTCTTATCTTTATTAAATAAATCCAAAAAATACATTTGAAAATGTATAACTACAATAGGTAAAGTTAGTAAAAGAAGATGAAGAGTTTGGAGCGCTTATCGACTGTGATCGACAAAGTTAAGCAACAGCGGCCGCGGTCGGTAATTGGATGGGTGACCGCTAGTGGCAAAAAATTCTTGAGCGTTTCCGTGACTTGGAGGGCACGTAAAGCCGTCGGTCCCAGTTGTTATCATAAGGTTACAGTCGTTAAGCCTTGTTAGAGGCCCTCAGGTGGTTTGAAAAACTTCTGACACTCGGGTTGGCCACTAACCCCTTCATCAATCCGCACTGGAGCAGCGTGATAGAATATGCTCTAAACCTCCTCAAGAGAGATCCGTGCCCAGTAGTGGGCCATTAATGGGTTGAAGCCAAAGTTAGTAAAGAATCGTTCACACATTAGTAATATACGATGCTCATCACTGGCTCCCACAGCATGATAATTAATTAATTATAAACCGTTGAATGGTTCTATCCGTGCTTTTTTTATTTTTTTAGAAGAATCACATCGCTTTTATCTCTTTAATCGATAGTGATTCGAGTAACAGTGGACAATAGGACGAGGCCCTCCCGGCTACGACACTGTTCTTATCTTTCCATCTACATGATCATACAGCGTCGTACTACCTACACTATAGTAAATGAAGTGGAGTAAAATACAAAGGAGCATGTTAAGGCTTAGAGCGCCGATTTATGAGTTTATACGAGGTTAATTCGATTTTTTTTGTTTGCTTGTAGACACTATAGCGTTTAAAGGAATTCAAGGGTTCATTTTGTTTTTAGTCCTGAAGAAAAATCGGAACCCTTATAGTTTCATCACTTGCTCAATGAGAGCTAGTAGAGACCGTATGATTTTGAATTTCAGTCAATTGGCCCCATCAACACCTCGATATAGACATATGCTATCACAAGTACATGCCTTTATACTCTTAGTATAAGTAAAAATATAAAAATAAATGCTTAAAATAAACGCTTACACACTTATACCCCCGAAGTACATATAACACATCATTACATTATATCATCATCATCACAACATATATCATTTCACAATAACACCCATGACCCGAGTACAAATATTTATCTGTCACATAAATATCTGCCCCGGCCGGGAATCGAACTCGGGACCCCTTGCTTCGCAGGCAGTGTCGCTACCAACTAGGATACAGGGTCGTTTCAATATCATCACATAATCATTATTATGTAAGTGAAGTCAATCGCTCTCCTGTAGCTTATGCAAAACTCTGACTTATGCTCATCTACTAGTTTCATACTCGTAGTACGTGCAATATTCTGAGTTGTTTTCAATCTAGAGGAATATTTATTAAAGACTGAAACTCTAAACATGAATATTAGGCAACAAAATGAGTTTTTGCAGTGGAATTCTGCGCCAAAGCCTATACGAATGAAAGCGGAATAGATGCAGCAAGTTTCAAAAGCCTTTCATCTTTAGCATTTCAGAGGAAATATAGGCTACATATAGACTGCATTTGAATTAAGTAATGATTTTGTGGATAGCCCAGAGCACTATTCACTGAGTAACGGTTATAATGTACTCATTAAATTATTCTTGTAGCTGTTACACATGCTGTATGGTGTATACTAACCGTCCGTAATAGATTTTAGACTGACATTGATGGGTAGATAAGATCGCAGTGGCCGATTCATTAGCCGTAATGATATGGTTCGTTAATCTAGGACAATTGGCTATTCTGGTTGTGAAACCTATGCTTTATTTACTTCCAAATGGTTTACAGCCGGCATGTCCGGTGAAATTGATAAAATTGGTCTCATATGCCTGAGAAGATACGGTTTGATCGCGCTTAATGACGTTTTATGAGCCTTGTCGGGTTGAGCGTCACGTTGTTTGGTTCAATGTTAAAACAGTTTTTTCCGTAGGTTAAAAAATAAAAATAAACGTGAATTTTTCCAGTGCCACAACGTTTCACATAAAAGTTCTTTGAAAGAACGCTTTGTCGAAATGCCAAAGAGCACAAACGTGATTTGAAATATACTTCAATGGATTAAACGTTTTTCGAAGAATTATTTTTGATACTCGTAATAGTCGTTTTCAGAAAAATCGTCAACAAATGATTTAACATGAAAAATGCATCCTAGAGGATCATGCTGATTACGCAGAATGAGAAAATGTTTTAATTACTTAAGTACTCCTAACACATTTAATTGTATATTAAATATAACAATTGTTTCCGTTAAAAAGAATGCAACTATGAAAGTTATTTAAATCTGCTTATCCTCTGAAATGTGAAGCTGTCAAAATCGGCCTTAATCACGTTTGGCCACTGGTCTTAACCACATGAAAACCTTCACAAATTTAATGAAAAAAGTAAGTGTTAGTGATCATTAAGTGTACCTACATTTTGTTTCCGTGAGTTATTAATATTCCATACTGAAATACTTTTTTTATTAAAATTTGAATATTCCTTACATCACAAACAACTCTGTTAAAGGAAAGTAATAGATTTATTGAGCATTCCATAGCCCAAACAGTCAAGTATGAAGCCGTTTGATTCCTTATGAAATAATCAATTAAATACTGGGGCAAATCTGGATTAGATCCTATCAGATCTCTGTCGGCACATACGTACCTCTGAGAGGTCTATAACCAGAGTAGATATAGTTAAGTTAACAGTATTGATACTTGTGTCACGGAAAAAAATAATGTTTAATTGTGTGATAAATATGTCGGCGAGCGACCTCTTTGGTTCAACAACGATCGGCTGATGCAGATACTGTCATACAAGAAGTCATGTAGAAAAACTAAATATTTAGAATAAGGAATATGTCACCACCATAGAATATCCCTTCTGCTTCAAATACATACGTCATGCTTTTACACTTTTGGTGGGCGAGTATGAACTGGTTAATTTCCTTGTTAGATATATTCGTAAGTATGATATTAAGGTAAAGTAGATAATGTGTTTTAACTCTATAAGTATTTCTTTTTAATGTACCTACTAACCCTAAAAATTCACATGCATTCAGAAACAATATTTGTATCAATAATAGATATTTATTTTATGGCCTTCCAAGTATCCAAACGTTCCTGAACAAAACTTCCATGTTCACTATCCATACATTTAAGGAGGTAAATATATTTTATAGTCCAATTCTATGATGAAGTGTCTGCCAACATACTGCCAACACTCTAGGATATAGTGCGTAAATCACAATTTGTTCCATATCAAGCTTCAAAACTGTTTAACCCTCTAACATTGCCGTCCTCTCTATGTTTTGGTATGGACTGGTCAGGCATTTGAAGTATTGTCAGTGATATAATTGAAACAGCAGGGGCCATCCCGACCGGCGGACGCGCTTCGTCCAAAACACAGGAAGCAATGTTTTGTATGAAAACTTTTATCTAGTGCTGCTTAATAGCCTCTATACACTTTAATTAGAACCGGACCGCGTTGTTCATGATTAATGTTCTACTATAAATAAAACTGAAGATGACTCTCAAGAATGCACCAGCCGTTAGAGGTTAATATGGGGCAATATAAAGTAAAGTCATTTATTCGGACCTCATTAAGAATTAATTAGCCATGTTCATAATAAACCTCTTACTAAGAAGCTGTAAAAAACGAAACATTGACCGAGTATAATCGAAATGATGTTAAGTACCGCAAGCAATGATTGCGAAAAAACTTATTACTAAGTTTTGACATTCATTTAAAGTATTTATGCTTGCCAATGATGCCTGATGATGAAAAAGAAGTACATATTATACACAATGTAATAATACAAATAAATAGTGTAGTAATTCGTACTTTTCGTAGTCCTAAGTGACACAGAGGAACTGCATATGCGTTTATGATGTTTAATAATTTAGCGGCTAGCTGCAGGCAAGTTCCCTCCTTATAAGAAGGCTAAAGTGTGGTGAAGCCACGTATTTTTAGCAGATCCAGAGTTAGTGTAGGATATTAACTATTTAATGACTATTTAATAAAAAAGGGCAAGTGCGTATCAGATCACGCACAGTGCAACCCTGAAAAATTTTCAACAATTACAACTCAGGGGCATTTATCGAGAAATACTCTTACTTTTATAGAACATTATGTCTTTGCATAGTATGTTAACAAAAATCTCATTATATATTATGTAAGATCAGTTCGACATCACACTAAGTTGCTAACTAATTTCAGAATTCATAGCTTTGACGGTATTATAAGCGCAAGGATATACTCGTAGACGTCTGGCAACTTAGATATTTGACGAGAACAATAGCCTTTATCCGGACGCGGAAAGGAATATCTTTGCAGAAGTATTTATACCGTTAATTTATGGTATCCTAGTAGACGTAGCAGCTGGCTGCAATGCGGCTGTTTTATGTCCCAACTGAGAACATTCTTTACCACGTAGCTTTGTGTAGACTGAACGTAGTTTTCGTCCAGAAGACTATTTTAATATTATGCTGTCTCCTATTATTACACTTTGTATATGAGGATAAAGTCATATTTTCAACCAAATGAGCTTTTAACTGCCTTAGTTTTGAATAAAAGTGCTGATTAATTTAGCATAAAAAGTCTTTGTGAAGGGGGTTCCGTCGACATGATGTCGACCTGTTATAAGATCATCATACAATAATATAATTGCATCATGTAATTGCTACATACTAAATTTTCGGAGTTCAGCTGGCAATAACAAATATAAAAACACAAATTTCCTTATAAACCAAATTTTAAGTGAACAGAATACAAACGAACAATAAAGTCCTGCTGGTGAGAGGTCCATAATACGACTTCTCTGTACATAAAAAACATTTACATTAAAACCTACATAACTATGTACCTGAAAATTATATAATATAATCTGTATATATAAAAGGCAAAAGTGATTGACTTATATCAACGCACAGGCCAAACCACAGGGCCAAACCCTTAGGGCTAGAAACTTAAAATTTCGCACACGTATTCCTCTTATGATGTAGGCATCTACTAAGGGTTTTTCAAAATTCAACCCGCAAGGGGGTGAAATAGGGGGTAAATATGATAAGTATAATTTCATTTTAGAATTTGACGTCTAACGTTCAAAAAACCCATTATTACTCGCATTCAGTTTTGCTAAATTTTAACTAAGATAAGCGTTAGGTATCTTAAGGCATAAAAGTCTCAGAATGGGTCTTCGTCGTTACTATGGGCAGTAAAATTCCTATAATAACTGACGTCTACAGTGAGCATTGAACGATGCCAACACAAAAAGATATGCAATTAGCTATTTAAAGTTCGATAGAACAAACTATTGTTGTGATATTAAACTATTTTCATAGTATTATATTTTTAAGTCCATAATTCTGCTTGCATATTTTATTTTGTCAAAGTTGAGATAATCATAATCTAGTTCATAATTAAATTGAATGGCATAGTTATTTTTTGTTCTAAAACATACACATAAATAGCAACTGATTTTAAAAAACAAATAGCATTAAAATTATTACGTGTAAATAACATAACTTTAATTAATTTATTACTGATTTAAAATGCACTTTGTTTGACAGAAAGATAAATAATTCCTACAGAGAGTGTGGCTCTCTGAAAATCTTGAGTTCAATTTTATATTGCAACATAAATTGCAAGTTAATAAAATTTTATGTCAACGAAATCATAATGAGTGTAACATGTGACATTAATTCGCAACTAATTTGTCTCATAACAAAAATCGTACCTTAAAACCTGTACCTTATCTTAGCTCCCAACTGATTTATAGTATTGCCTTTGTTGTTTTACTTTCATTTATTATTATATTGTCTGTTTTTCGAGAGAAGGCCGGTGGAGGCTAATGAAACCTATGTCAAAATTTGCGGCTCCTTTGTTTAAATTTATTACGATGTTGCAGATGACTTAGATAGTAAAAGCTTTTTTGTAGCTAAAGTCTGCAGCCGATAGTAATAAGTCATTCATTACAAAAAGGTTTTTATTTCTTTTGGCTTGTAGATCATCAATTTAAAGGCATTTAAAATAATGGCTACCAGTATCATTAGTAAATAATTTATCATAATGAATGCATTTTAAGTATATATCACTTTTATGTAAAACAGACAACGATATTTACAACATTTTTACGACGTAGCTGCAATAATATTCTTTAATTAAAGTAACATAGGTCACAAGTTCAAATTGACAGATTTTTTATGGCAGCAATAAGAGCCATAAGTTTGAGACCCTCAACTAATTTAAATAGCATTTAAAGCCCTTGCAAAGGACGTAATGTTTCAAAAAGATTCGAAGTAGACACCATAAAAAAGACCAATATCGTTAACAAGAGTTAATTAAAATTTCATTTGAAATGACTAAAGCAAGATAGTGGCATTATAAATTCGTCATGGAAAAAGCTATAACTCTTGTGAACTATATAGTCCACAGTAGAGATTAGATCCAATCAATAAGATTCCTGTATAATAAACTAGTTTAAACCATTTATGTCGATATACACGTCATTCATTTTTAATTACTTTTAGGAGTAAATTCTTAATTACATACTAATTTGAAAAGTTTCAGGTTTATCAAAAGAAAACTTTAGAAAATTGTTTTATAATTACAATTACATTGAAACGCTTAAAGATACTTTTTTAGGGTTCCATACAAAAAAAACGAAAAACGGAACTCGTATAGGATCACTCGTATGTCTGTCCGCTTTTACAGCCAATTTACTCCCAAACTACTGAACCAAACGAGTTTAAATTTGATGCTTACCTATGTGTTTTTTTTTTGTGACCTTACAAAGTTCTAATTTAACGATCTCAAAATTATATTAAAAAAAAACTGTTTTATAAACTTTATCATGTGGCATGAAAGGACTTGTGTGTAAGGATCTCAAATTTATTTTTGTTATAGTTCTACAAACGAAAATTTGACCATCCCCTCCACTAATTTCCGTAACTACTGAGGCTATAATTTTGAGAAAAATACAGAAAATAATTCTTTACATAAATATTACAGGAAAAACTATAAAGTCTATGGTCAAACAAAATGGTACAAATAAATAAAATTGAAAAATAACGGTAATACAATCAACGTGTGGTACCCTCTCCACGTGTATCCATGTGACGCAATGGTTACCGTGCCTGATTCCTGCGCCAAAGGTTGGATTCGCAGCAAGACGGAAATTTGAATAATGAGTTTGAATTTACCACAGGGTATCCTAGTGTGCGGTACATACTCATAGGAGTATGTAGCGTTATAAAAATTCATTTGTTTTTTATTTATTTAATTAAATACATTTATTTACCAGTAATCAATGTAAACTGTTTTACATCAGCCTATGCAGGTACATAACTACGGATCATTTGTTGACATGACAATCGCGCTTGACTTTTGTTTTGCTCTAGTAAAAAGTTTTATGAGTTCAATATGCCTCTCGTTAACGTCAGAAACGGGGAAGTAACTTGGTATTCGACGTCCGTATAATTTATTGGGGCTTTTATTGTTTAAGTTTAATGTCCACTTATATAGTTTGGAGTGATAATGTCCATGAAAATTTTATAGGTTAACGACTTCTATTCTTGTATCAGCCCTACATTCCCAAGCCTCGATACTTTGATTGATCCGACATTTTGATAATTCGAATAAAAATATTATGATTCAGTTTCACCATACAACTGTGCTACTATGATCTCAGAATTATAAGCAAAAATAATTGCATTTAAATTTTTCCACATTTTATTTTAGGGACTTCTAGCAAAAGATAATAAAATATGTAATTGCATCTACAATTTATTCACACCTCACCCTTCCCTTCATTGAATCGCAATAATCTCAGTTGTAATATTTAAATTTGGTCTGTTATACAAATCCCTGGAGTTATTGCTTTATCATATAAGGTACTGGAATAAAAAATACTCGAGGGAAGAATTTTCTCCTTATATTATAATGAAAAAGAGGCCTCAAGCTAGGACTGAATCTCATTCAATGTGGCTTCTACATTATTTAACAGCTAACGGCATTAACGGCCCACTGCTAAATACGAGTCTCTCAGAGGATGCCTTCAGCATACTCTAACACGCTGTTCCAATACAGGTCGTTGTAGGGGTTTGTGACCAACCCAAGTGTCGAAAGTTTTCTTGCAGCTCAAAGCCCTCCAACATGATTTAACGACTGTTATCTTATGATAATATCTCGGGCCGACAACGTTACGTGTATGTAAACGACAATTATTTCAAGAAGATTGTATGTATAAATAAATGTTTATCGTCTTTAAGTTGGTTTGGATTTGGTACCATTGTTTCGTCCTTTATTCATCAGGATCCGAGAGCTAAATAGGTTGCTTTGGACACATGTATGGACGGATCTCCTTACTTCCTGCTTTAAAATTGTAAAGGTGTCACAAGTCGAAAGACATGGATGTTCTTACTTTGTCCTCACTCCCAACAGAATAAGCGTCTTACTGCTGCAGTTGCAAAGTACTCCAATGATTATTCACACTTCGCCAAACTGACTTTGAAAACGACGTCAGAAAGTACATTAGCAATTCAAATTGAACCTTACGTGAAAAGCGCTGAATTTAAAATTAAACCACGGAAGCTCTTTACATAGTATCTGTATGTTGAAGATCTGAAAAATTCAACACGTTTTCCGTTGACGAACAAGAATAAAAACCAAAGCAAGCAGTGTCATCCTATCGCTGCCGAACCTTTTGCGCGGACCTATGCGAGGGGTCTGCGGGTCTCAAGGCGAACCTTATTACCCGGGCTTAAACTCGGGAGAACTAGTGTCTCCCGGTGGAGGGGCGGACCCCGCTGTTGAGCGGGGGTTCCTATCATATCCCGCAAAACACGCCGTGTCGCAGTCAGACTCAGACTCAAGAGTCCGAGTCAGACTCTAAGAGCTCCCGCGGAAGCGGGTAGCCCTCAGGCGGACGAGCGTGAAGCGGCGCGACACCCTTTAATGAGTCATGCGGCCCGTGCTCGGTGCGGGCGAACATCGTCCGCGCCAGCCTGACCACATGCTCTTCTACCGAAGGGACTTTCAGGTCGCGCGCTACCACGTCGTTCCTGACGTAGCGTCTCGCTCCCACGGCAGCTCGCAGAGCCATGTTCTGCTGCTGCTGCAGTCGCTTGCGCTGCCACCTGCTGGCCAGTGCGTACCATGCCGGCGCCGCATAGGCCAATCGTGATCGGACGTAGGTGTAGTACACCGTCCGTTTTGTACGTACTGGTAGCCGGGATGTCAACACCGGTCGGAGTATAGCGCGTGCGGCGCGAGCCTGCTGGACCATCTGGTCACAGTGCTGGCTCATCCGCATCGCACTATCGATGGTACATCCCAGGTACTTAACGGTTGGCTGCCACACCAACTCCCGACCACGAAGGCGAAGCGGCGGCGGCAGTTTACGAGCTCTGGTGAACACAATGGGGACCGTCTTACCGACATTGACAGCAATCCTCCATCTGTCCAACCAGTCCGGTAATATGTCCAGCAGGCGCTGCATGCAACTTGCAGCCAGCTCTGCTTTGCGGGATGATAGGAAATATGCGCTGTCGTCCGCGAACAACGCAAGCACCGCGTCACGCTCCCACTCTTGGAGGTGGCCCTCTAGAGTGGGGATGTCGTTGGTGTACAGCGCGTACAACATTGGCGAGAGACAGCTGCCCTGCGGTACACCCGCACGTATGGGGCGGGGGTCTGAGGTCACGTTCTCGACCGATACCACGAACGACCGTCCCGTTAAAAACGCCGCTATAAGCCGTACCAGCATAGCCGGCACGGGCGTCTCCAACAATTTGTAGACGAGCCCAACATGCCACACGCGGTCGAATGCCTTTTCGATATCGAGAAAGACCCCGACCGTGTGTCGCCCGTAGTTGAGCTCGTTACAAATATGGTGGATCACCCGTGTCAGCTGAAGCGTAGTTGAGCGGCCGGATCGAAACCCATACTGCTCATCCCTTATATCAAGTGATGGCACTATGCGTTTCAGCAACAGCCGCTCAAAGAGCTTCGCTAGCGTGGCCAGCAGCGTTATGGGACGGTAGCTAGCCGGGTCCCTCCTATCCTTACCCGGCTTCGGGAGAACTATGACCTTCCCCAACTTCCATAACTCCGGGAAGTGCCCCGTGCGGAGTATACCGTTGAAGAGCCTGGTCAAAGCGACCATGGCTCTTTTGGGCAGCGAATAAAAACCCTAAAAAAGCAAGAAGTTATGTGTTTCATTTATAAATATTTATAACCTGATTATGTGAAGGTTAACGCGTTCAAGATAATTTTAAGCCAAAGGCAGTAATTTTATACAATGTTATTTATTGATCCAAACAAGGCTTTATTTCCATTACGGGTGGTGTTAACATGATAATAACCCTTAACCAGGCAACAAGGGTTTCAATGAGTAATATTTGTGAAATTTATTAATTTGTTAATATATAAGGGAAGAAACAAAACCATGTTTTTTTTTTATATTTTTATTTATTTATATTATATAAAAAAACCTGTGGTCCATATTAGTACCTTGCCCAGTGAGGTAAAAATATTGTGGTCTCCATTAGTACTTTGCCCTGAATCAATAGCAAAATAACAATTCTTATGATAATTATAATTACAAATTATGAGGCACATGGGGCAAATGAAACCTTTCAAAACATGGTGTCACGCATAATGGTACTTTGCATGAAGTGCACTCTATTTTAGAACGCTTAGGATTGGTTCGAGTGCTGCAGAAACGGCACCGGCGTTTAGTTGCTGCACATGGCATGTGAACACCAACATTGGCCAGTCTCACCTCATCTGAGATTCTGTATACACCTCCTTTCTTATTTTTCAATATGGTAGAAGATGCCTTTCGGGAACTGAAGTTGTTGACTAGACCCCTGGCAACACGTAAACGAAACTGGCGATGGCTATTGTTGCGGATGACATGTCCCTGGTTGTAGAGAATGTAGGCATTTATAAGAGAAGCTTCAAACATAAACCAAAACAGGCGGAACCAGTTTTTTTTTTGACTTGCGGCCTATAGAATAGGAGCTCCTGAAGTGGTCAAAATGGTCAACTCCACCCATAGTTTTTGTATATGCTGCAATGGTCAAAGGACAATACATGGGTTTTTTTGATCCATCTTTCTGTTTGCGTTCTATGATTTGTACATTTCTTGGATCAAATGCAGTAGTGGCAACATGGACATCTTTGGTGTCCATCCATTTGATCACTGATATTGGAGTAGCATACTGAAACATAAATTCTCCTGGCTTTAGGTGCATAGGGTCTCTTATTCCTCTCTTTGTAGTTATTTCAGCTGGGAGACCTTTTCTATTGACTCTGACTGTACCCACAGCATATATATTTTTGTGATAGAGCATCTCCAGAAGAGGCAAACTGGTAAAAAAATTATCAAATGCCATTAGTGTGTATGGTTGGACATTTCTACATAGATTCATTACCACTCTGTATCCAAGACCTCCAGAATTTTCATCGGTTGAAGTGGCTTTACCTGTATAAATATCAAATGAGTACAGGTATCCAGACTCAGAGTCACAGCGTGCCCAAATTTTGTATCCCCTTTTGATAGGTTTGTTCGGCATGTATTGTTTCATACTACTTCTGCCTTTGAATCGCACCATGCTTTCGTCTATGCTTTGTGATGATGATTGACTACACATGCTTGAAAAATTATCATTGAGAATTCCAATCAATGGTCTGATTTTAGCTAGTTTATCATAATTTGGATTACTGCGTTCCAATTCAGTATTTGGGTTGTTCACATGAAGGTTCTCTATTAGTTTTTTGTAACGTTTTAGTGTCATTACTCTGCTAATTACAGGGTTGTTATAAAAGTCATCAGTTGACCAGTAAAGCTCAACATCAGTCAGTGGATTTAAGCCCATCATTATAATTACTCCAAGCAAAGCACGCATTTCTTCATTGTTAGTTTCTACCCAGTTTCTTGACTGATTTTTGATAGCATATAGATTAGTGTTTTCCACCAGAATATCAATTATGTTTGATGTAAACATATGTTCAAAATAATCTAAAGGCAAATGCCTGTTATTGTAAGCAATAGTAGGTTTAGCTTTGGTTTCAAAAACTGGAAATGCTTGATTTTCAATATTTGTTGACCACAATCTTTCTTTTTGGTTCAGTTGAGTATAAGTGACAGTATAACTTACTGAAGGAGATGGTGGTCGAACTGGAGATAGTGGTTGAACTGCGAATAGTGGTTGAACTGGAGATGTTGGTCTAACTGGAGATGATGGTGCAACTAGAATATCGGAAACTATCCCAGATGGTGAATTATATGCTTCAATCCCCAGATCCTCAGGTTGTATTAGTTGACTTTCTTCAGCTGTTTCAATTACAGGCTCAGCAGAGGAAAGAGATGGTGCCACAGGATCTTCTAGTATATCTAGGAGCTTTTCAGTACTGATATTCTGTATCTGGTCTAGTCTTTTGTTGAAATTGTCAGAAAAATCTTCATTTCTTTCATCATCGTCGGTATCTTCTCCTTCTGATGACAGAAGACTATGAAGATAAGCTTCAATATCTTTGCTTTTCATCGGCCGGGGCTAAAAAAAGAAAATTCATCAATATGTATAGTACAAATCAACATGCGTAACGGGCAATGATCATAAATGGACCACATAATTCAAACAACCGTTACTACAACAAAAACAATGTTTATAACAAACAAAATATGTTCAGATTGTGTAAAAACTCTCAAATATACGTTTTTATACACGCAACAATACTTACTGGATTTTTTTTAGACATATTCCGGGGTTTACTGCAAACAACACACAAAAATGATCGTTTGTTATCAAAAAGTAAGTAACGTCAAAGTCATTGCACACTTTTTTTGGTTGGGCGCGTTCCATTTTACTCTATTGGCTTTCACAGCATAAAAATATTAATTATCTATGACTGTTTGACATATTGTGGTCCATAGGTACGCCTTACCCTGTAAAATCATTCAAAACGAATGTGGTCCTATTTAGTACTTTGCCTGGTTAAGGGATAAACTTGTCCGTTGCCTATCACTGTCATGAGTTTATTTTGGAAACCTGAAATGTTCATTCCGCAAAATTTAAATTATTAGGTGTTGAAGAACTCGTTCGAATGTTTAAGCACTCTTGTTAACATAACGATTGTTTTGATTATGTCACGCTTTATTATTATTGTTCTTGAATGTTCTACTAATATTGTGTGTGTGTGTGTGTGTGTAAGTGTGAAAGTTTGTTTGTAAGAATATATTTATGTTTCTTACTCTTTCACCCAAAAACTACTAAATTTAGAGCACTTGTTTAAAATATAGCAAATTTAAGATGAAAATCATAACCGAATATAATTGTAGGAGTAACGTTCTTAAAGGAAATTTACTCCATTGCAAGACATAAATTACGCAGGCGAATCAAAACATGTTAATTCTATTTAAGCCAACTGGTTTCGATACTGCGTATTTCTTTAGTTACAAATATTACATATATTGTGCATATAATATCTCTGTATAATAAAGTAAGATCAAGATATCACTTTGAATACATTCGAATTATAATATGTATACAACGCAGTTAATACTCCTTTCTTCCAACCTCGTGAATTATGGAAATGTGACACTTTATCACAAAAGAACAGCAGTTTACACTTAAATAAGCGTCGCTGACACGACGTTTAGTTCTTATTAAATAAACCTTATCAAATGGTCAGATTACATATGGAGTTTTATGGATATTCCTATTAGTTTTCTGCTGACTTTAAATTACATTATGCGTCTGTATGTTAGTGTTATAAGGATTATTTCGGGCAGTAATGACGTTATTAGGAAAATAAATTAATGATCTATAATTTTTTGTATGCAGTGAAACAATTAGTATGCAAAAATATTTAATTATTGAATCTCAGAACTTCTAAAATGTTTGGTCACATATTGGAAACGATGGAATAATTTAATTTAAAAAAATAGGCTTATCTTATTAACATTAATATACCAAAATAGTTTTTCAACATAAGAGAGGCAATAATATTATAATGTTTTAAACCTTCAAGAAAGGTCCACTCTATGTCATCTTATAGTTTTGATAGATATAAATATTTTAAGCTGTGTATCGTTATCTGCAGATTATGTTTAATCTGAAAGTGGTTACTGTAACCTAATGACGTCAGTAAAACCAAAAGGCTCTTAAAAATAATAAAAGAAAAGTTTAAATGGGCGAAAATCCTGCTATTTAAAATTGTTGCCGTGTCAATTTTCCGGCGGTGAAGGAACTTGTGTAACTCACTTTAACAAAATACCCTCATCACCAATCCATAGAATAATGAGTTGGAATATAGATACCTGGCCCGTAATGGAAGTCATGTCCTGGAATGGACATTAATGGGTTGTTTTCCAGAACGTCGTGGCCAACATGTATAATAAAATAGTGGAACAGTACGAAAGTATCATCAAAGTAATGATGTGTAAAAATATTTCTCGTGTCGCGTTATGTGCATCGATTAATCAGGAGTTTTAATACCATTTTCATTTTTAAAAGCATCACTGTGTTTGGTCGTTACCACAGCGTCCATTAGGGTTTATTAAGAGTTTAGTCAATATTGATCAATGTTCGAGGACCGGTCAGCGACATAACGACGCAATTAAATTTCGCCTCCCATGATACCATTATTGATGTTTGATGTACTTCGCTTCATGCAAGTACTCGCTTTATCGATTTGTCGTGAAAATAATTAAGTTAATTGTTTGAACGCTCCATATCAAGTATTTATGGAATAATGCACAATTCGTTCGAATCTATATTCAGAAATGCTGCGTATTTTTCGATATGAAAGAGAATTTGATTGATTTGCGTGAAAGTTTCCGACCGTAACGAAAACTTTATTACGTGTCGAGCTTCTGTCCTAGTTACGGTGACTTATATTCGGGTATAATTTATCGATACATTTGTCGTTCTGTTTATAGAACACTATTAAATTTGGACGCTCGCCGAGCACAACTAGAGGCTGCCTTCAACAAAGTCGTAGTCCAATTTCGGTTTGAAACTCAGCAAAAAGTTAGACCTGGGGACAGGTACCGCAAATTTGCATTGTAATGGGTATCCGGCTTTCGTCCACAGCACTGCTTGTTTATACGATCATCTTCACAACGTATGCATTAGAGTCTCATTTATAGTCAACGTAAATTCGCAAGTCAACATGGTTAAATAATGTGGTTATTATTTTCGCTGCGCTCTGCAGATTCATATTTTACTGGGAAGTAAAAACGTACCCAAATTGTGTTCTTAGATTTGCGGATTGTTAATGTTTGAGTTATAGGATGAATTGTGGCGATCGAATATTTTGATAGTATACTTTTTGTATGTTGCAATGAATCAAGCCATACGTTATGTTGATTTATCAACAATTGCTGTCATCGAACAATAAGATGCTGCATCGAGGTCGTATTATTGTGGGTGGCCTGCAGCCAAGCTTACAAGGCTTTTGTATACCTCGCAAAATAGATTCGTCACTATAGTAGAAACCCTGCGGGATATTGGATAGACGCACTGATTGCCGGACATAAAGTTAGAGCTAAATGTGCCAGTTCACATCTATTTTCTGACAATTGTTGCGTCGATGGTGATTCAGTTGAACTGTTCGAATGCGGAAACGGACAGAATTGTTTAGCTAACACCGATGTTTATGAGTTTTATTTCGAATTTTTCGTCGTTATACCGTTTATAGAGAATTTTGTTAGTTTGTTTTTTGTAACAAGATGTTTGAAAAGAGCGATCGGATATATCAAAATATAGCGACACACAAGTAATTTAATTGGATTTAAACTATTCGTGACTCGTGAGTAGGGCATACGTCGTAGGTCTCACTTCCTAATTATAGTGAAGACATCGATCTTACTACTTACTTTCATTATGGTTCTTTAATATGGATTGGTGTAGGAATTATGTAGTAGTAAATTGAATCCCACCAAAAACATAAATGTAAAAAAGGAGAGCCAAGTTCAATACAAAAAATATGCTTGGCTGTGGGCTTCGCCGCAAAAAGAATGGAGATCTAAATGAGTGCCAAGTTCTATGTAAAATCGAAATATGTATTTATAGGAACAAAACAACATTATGAACAAGTGTTAAACTCTATTTCTTTGCTTTGTTGGATACCTATAACAACTGCTGTTATTTAAAAAAGTGAGATCTTAAAGTAGGTTAGATTTGACTTGGCCAGTTTTCATTACATCAGTAATTTTATAAAGTTATTCAACATTTTAATTCTGATAAAAACTGGCCAAGTCAAATCTAACCTACTTTAAGATCTCACTTTTTTAAATAACAGCAGTTGTTATAGGTATCCAACAAAGCAAAGAAATAGAGTTTAACACTTGTTCATAATGTTGTTTTGTTCCTATAAATACATATTTCGATTGTACATAGAACTTGGCACTCATTTAGATCTTCATTCTTTTTGCGGCGAAGCCCACAGCCAAGCATATTTTTTGTATTGAACTTGGTTCTCCTTTTTTACATTTATGTTTTTGGTGGGATATCATTACTTTTTGTAAAGAAAAATATACCCTTTCCACAAATCTTAGAGACTAAATTGACGTTTCATGGGTCACCAGTTTCGGGTGTAAATTAAATAGTGATGAACATAAACCGGAAATTGAACCGGAAAAACATTAGCTTTTACGGTGATTCGAATATTTGTATGATTATTGAAGAGTCCCTAAAACTGGTATAAAAATAAGTTTAAGCAACCATATTATCATATATAATTATATTCATAATATATTTACCCTGATTAACTGAATACAAAAGTTATTCTGCTAAGAAGAACGAGTATTTGATTATGGTTATATTCGGTATACAGCTAATTTTATACTATTTAGCCGAGTACTAAATATCTAGATAAATATGACAAACAGGCGATTCTCACACTGCTCCGCGCCCCGCCACACAGCGTAGATCTGCCTCACCGTGCATTGTTTTAATGGTGTACCAAAGTATATCAGCTTCTATGGAAAACACGCATTGTTTGTTGCGTTGAATGTGTTGTACATTACAACGACTTTCCGCGAGGGACAGCAAATGGAAAAGTATCCGTAAAACGCGTAAAATTACTGGTGGGGCTGCGGTGCGGTCTACAACAGCTATGTTCGAATATCTATTTGGCGGAAACTAGCGCCATTAATTAGGGTGGCATAACTCAGCAAACTTCACTCCGTTTACAACAGCCATGTTCATATATCTATTTGTCACAAACTAGCGCCATTTAGAAGTGGCCATTATTGAAACCTCTATTTTCTGTAAACAGCTGGAAACTTTTTCTATTTTTCCTTCATATGAGATGGCCCTCGTTCTACCTCAATACTCCATGCGCTGAAGTATGCCATATTGAGCCCCACGTGCACAGAGGCCTTAGTGCGAGTTTTACGTGACATAACGGGCTCACAATGTAAATGCCAGTTTGCTAAGATTTGTATGGGACCGAAGCTTTTCTTTTCACTGCCGCTAGATGGCTCTGCTTTGGTCCCATACAAACTTTGTATGGGGACACCACTTATTTTTCGACTTTTTTTATTTTTTTGATTTTTTCCTACGTTTACACACAATTACCGAGCTGGATTCCAAATTTCATCCTTCTAGGTTATCTGGAAGTAGGTTAGATTTAGGTACTATATGTCAGTCAGTCAGTGCTAAAATTTACTACTTTTTGACCTTCATATCTTTGTAACCGTTTGAACTAGCTTCATGAAATTTGGGCTTCTGCATGTCCTTATGGATATAATCAAACACACGTAGTTTTATGTATTTACGTTAAAGAGGTTTTGAGTTATAGAAGGGTCAAAAGTGGCACCAAGTGGTTCGTGTAATATTACACTCGGCGCTGGCTAGCCAGTTCCTTTGCTTGAACTTGGCTTGACACGCTGCCGCGTGTCTAGATTATTTGCCAAGGTCTAAAGTATGACTTAGCGACTGGTAAAGAAGCTTTAAAGAAATTTTGTCTCACAGTTGCTAAACTGTTCGCTGTTGCGATTGTCACAAGCCACAGTTGAGCGCTTGGACTAACACAAGACAGAAGCTATTCGCTAAGAAGGCTGTTTACTATAACGAGGTAAAACACTGTCATGGATACATCGTTAGCGGAAGAAATATTATAATTCTCGAACAATACAAGCCCGCGGCACGTCGAACCAAATTGAATATAGTTGTATCGATTCAATTCTCAGCATAAAAACGTAACGTGCGGAGACCAACTGAGCTGTCCACAATCGCAATGAACCAAAGGAATCTCCCGTGGACCGCATTGTTCCTTTGTTACTCGCTCGTGGCCAGAACCTTTGTCCGAGAATTGTTTAATACATACAGAGTTCCACTCACGACTTCTACTGCACTTATTTAAAATAACGACGTCATATTGAGTCGTCTTCCTGACGAGCTATATTCCTGGATTCCATTTGCAGGGGAAAAATATTTTTGGCTTTTAAGTATGTATGTATTTTTAAAAATAGAATATGCTTTTCCCAATGAATCTTAGAGCCTCTATATCAGAATAGTTAATACTAAATTAAATTATGTAAACAAAAACTTTATCTTTTATTATTATAAATTTATTAATGGCACATTTTTCCATTTCTATTTTTCATTTTAAGTTATACCGTATCACAAAAAGGCACAAAAAATTACAGAATAAATGAAACTATATTCATTAGTTAAAATGTTCCATTACAAAATACATTAAAATCATCAACGTACAGACACACATCAGTTTTTTCCAACTGTACTCGGAATACAGAATGTAAGTCACGAATATCATGTACTGTCTTACTGAATAAGGACGGAACTCTATACCGTAAGCTTATTGGTGTACGCTTTCGGCTCTCACTTACATCTCTATCATGCGCATATCAATGACTTGTTTTGCGAATGCGGAGAAAAGGTTGAAAAGATTTTACTGCAAATAGTACCTACTGCACAGATATCTTACATCTGATCATACGTTTTTTTATTTGCAAAATTATATATTGAATAGATGAAAAATTAAAAAAATATTAAAATAGAAAAGAAGAAGTTAAGAAAGAGTTAGGTCGATAATAGGATGAGATGTCTAATTGAAATTTTTTAAAATATACGTATGTGTATTTTTATAATAATAAAGCGTATCTAAAGAATGAGTAGTATATTATTATAGTACCTAAAAAATGAGTACTCAAAATTTCGGCAATTTATCCAGAAATATGTATTATCCAGAGATATGTAGGTATCCAGAAAAAAAATATTTTTCCTTAGAGTTCAGTGCAAAAACAAAGCTATTGTCGTGATACTGCAAAATAAGATACAAACCGAATGTTGTCTTGTTGGGTTCTGATATTTTTATGTATATAAAATGCGACATCTATTAAGCAAAGGTTCACACGGTCTACCCGAAACGTGAATTCGCCAAAAGGCAACATCTTCAGTAACGTCCATGATAAGTCGCATAAGCGCTCGCGTGCCAAACTTGACCTCTACGCTATCGCAATCCGATGTTGAGATAACCGCCTACAACGGCCCAGCGGGATACAGACCTTTGGCCCATATTGCTCATACTCTTCACCCTTACACTGACGCAATAAAGTCCACTTTAGGTTAAATCCCACGGTGTTCGTGAAATAGACTCGTCATAAAAGGCCACACGACTTTTGTAACACGTTGTGATCGTGATTCTCAGAGTACAATCATATGTTCGGATGGTTGGAACTTGGAATTTTTGCTGATACCTACTGTGATATGTGATTAGAGGTTGGGATTAAGAACAACATCTACTTATGGACACGTACAATGGGACACAATAGGAGAATAGTAGCAGTGGACTTGATTTTAGACTTGGTACCTAATGCAAAAATTGACGTAGAATTAGATTAGACCGCACCCCAGGCAACTCCACCTCGCTTGGCAGGAGATCTCCCTTTGCCAAAATATAATATAATAGTATCGAACACATGAGTCAATCATTATAGCAACCGTAAATAGGTATCATTCTCAGTTCTCACTTTGTTCAGTATAGAAGCTAATACAATAATGAAAATAAACACTAATCTCTTACCATTACCCTGAAGATGAGAATCCGGGTCTGTTTAGGTTTCATTCACTGACAAAGCAAGAAAAGTATGGAGTATACTCAGTTTCTCAGTCTTTTAATATGGAAGCATTCATAACTATCTGTATTTATTTATAATAGTATTCTGAAATTCAACAAAACTGTAAACAAACCTAGCGACACTGAAATACACACCAACGTTACTAAAGCGCAAATAATGGGCAGGTTTCCGTCACTCAGCATTTACTTATAAAAGTTTTTAACGCTAAATAAACGAGTTCTGTACACTGCAATTTGCCTAAGCATTGAAATGACAATTACGAACGGGGATGGTTCGGAAAAGACTGCATTTCTGTAAAATTGTGTCAAGTTTCACTTCGTTGTTGGGATTTTTCCGTTCCGTTCTTACGTTTTATGACAACGACTGAATGATAATGAGAATTCACCAGCATCTACTGCATCATAAGCAGAAAAATAATATCCTAGAAAAATGATTTGACGTTTCTATTCATGTGTAGATAAGTTTTTGGACGAACGGAATCTTTTATCAGTACGCATTAATTAATTATTATTTAGTGTCGGCTGGTCCTTTATCAGTTGCCTCAGGTGCCGTACACTATGTATATTTTTCTATGCACCCTAACCACAGATTACCGCCTCCCAACTTTGGTTAATTATCTAACGCCCCAACTCAGAGTCACTAACGGTTACTTTAATCGCTCCTTAGTAAATAATTATCATACAAATTCTGTACTAAGGAGCGATTTAAGTAACCATTAGTGACTCTGAGTTGGGGCGTAAGTCTTATTAAGCCTACGTCATAGGGAAAAGTATACTCCAGTTTAGTATAAATATAAAAATTAAATCCACTGCATTTTTTATTTCAGTAATCTATATTTCCATCTTGTCAATTCAAAACAAATGTCACATACTGAGAGTTTTAAATAATAAAGTGCGCTCTCCATCTTGGGCTTCATCGCCACTTACCATCAGGTGGGATTGTTGTCAAGCACTAACTTATTTCATGTAAAAAAGAAGATATATTATATCACAATAATTATCCTTATCATCCGCACCACTTGATATCTAAGTGCGTGGGTTGCAGCGTTTATTTTAATATTAGATATTATCAATAATTCAGTCCTGAGAAGAAGCAAGTAAATAGCTGGCTCGGAAGGAAATCTTACACAGTACGGTTCGTTTGGCAACAAGAGCACCTACAGGTTAATGTTATCGCAAGACCTTTTATAATGTGAAATACACAAAGTTATTGTAAGTAATACGTTTGTTTCAATTTGTTTCGCGTTTTAGCGTGAGATACACTAAGATCCTGTCTTTAGTGCACCCTCCTAAACTTCATGTCTATTAGATATTTTTTTAAGAAAAAATCACGGTAGCCCTTTTTAGGATTCCAAAGTAAAATCGGAACTCTTATAGTTTCGTTTTGTCCTTCGGTCCGTCTGTCCGCGCCGAGACCCTTACTGCTAGAAAGCTGTAATTTGGCATGGATATATGTATTTATTAAAACTCAAAAATCGTAGAATAAAATATTGAAAAACATTTTTTTTCCAGAGTACCTCCCCTACAGGTAACGTGAGGATGATTTTTTATTCGTCGCGTACCTTATATTATGGGGCATCGTTGAAAAGTTCTTACAAAAATATGATGACTTATTTCCTGAGTTTATTAATCAATTTAATCAATTTTTTTTAATTTTTTTTAATTTAATGTTTAAATATACATAATATATATGTTTATCATCTTAATCACTTCATTTAATTCCTCTAATTACGTCATTTAAAGAGATATCATACGAGTTATCGAAAAAAAAATAAAACACATTGTATATTTGTCTGGGGCGTGCTACTAGTTCTTTAATAAAGAACGTTTATTTTTAAACCTTCAAAACGATTACGCTACTTATAAAATATGTATAACACTCGCGTCTATGATAGTTGTGGAACAGATTCCTAAATTCAAATTATATTTTGGAGCCATTTTATCTATGAGAGAGTAAGTATGCTCGTGTGAGCTTCCACGGAGCTATGCCTTTGAGCTTTGAACGTGTCACTTTGTAAACCTACGTTTTATTACTACAAGCAATGTATCTATAACATAAAATAGTATATAAATATCAGATAACAAAGAACAATGTATTTTCTTTAAGTATTTATAAGCATAGGTTCGTGGCTTTGTTTTTATATTTTTTGCGTTCTACTTAAACAGCTCTGATGTAAAAACTTAGACATCTCTGCTTTAATTTTATTTCATGAATAGTTTATAATTATCTAAAAAAAACCGGGCAAGTACTTGTCAGGCCATGCGCAATGTAGGTTTCCGAAGTAGTAAATTAATCGACTATTAGATACTCATTAACTAAATATGCTAACATGTCCTTGATAGTTTTCCTTGTAAATTCATCATTACAACCTATTGAGATTTTTTTCACTTGTCCAACTCCAATCGTTTAGCCAGCAGGGAGAGGGATACTTGACTCTAACCAAAATTAGCACTTTAACGCTAAATACTTCGCAAACGGACCCCTAATTCCAAAAATGATCTTAGAAAACCCATAATATATTTGGAAGACCTTTTCAACCATACCCCATACTATAGAGTACGCGAAGAATAAAAAAATCATCCTCACGTTCCTCTAGAAAAGGTAACCTAAAAAATGTTTTTCAATATTTTATTCTACGATTCTAGTTTTAATAAATATGTGTATCCATGCCAAATTACAGCTTTCTAGCACTATGGGTCTTGGTGCTTTGCTTCGGACAGACGGACGGACGGATGGACGGATAATGTTAATTATTAAAATTACGACTAAAATTGTTTGAAAGGATGAGAAAAATTTCAACAAAATATTTTATAAGTTGGTAAACTTTAGAGGTATTTGGTACCTATTAAATTTTGTACATATGTATTATGTATGTATTAAATTCATAAATAACACACACAAATGGATGCTTTTAAATATATTGGCAATTTGGCATCGTGTTGTGGTCCACTAGCAATATGAAGTCATTACTGTCCAATTTGTCCGTGACATGTTGACATTGAAGACATTCTACGATTCGTTAGAAATAATAATTTCTCCCCAGGCCATTAAATAACCATGCAAGTAACGGGATTAAAATGGATGGTCCAGATTCCAGAGATCTTGTATTAAATATTCCTATCTCTGAAATATCCCATTATGTTGGCTGGGACTCAAGTAAGTATTAATGGAGCCCCTTACCGAATAATAATAGTTACAAAATACATTATTTGGAAACTTTTACCACAGTTATCCTGATTCGTTTAAAACCTGAATATTTTCGAGACTACCCTAACGAATTAACGTTCCCATAATATCCGAGAGACTCTTCAAACTCTTTAACTTCAGTTACTGAAATAGTTTTGGGAACATATACAGAAAGGGTTCATGCTACCACATTATAACTATTAAACGTACCGTAATTATGGAAACCACTAGTGTTACCTATTTGTTTAGTGTTTAATACAACTTTCTTAGTCATTAAAACTATGTTGAGTACCTAGATTATTGAAAATAGTTTTTGTTGCACGAGCTTAATTACCTTTTAAACTTAAACTTTTACCTTTAATCCATACTTACCTAACTTACCTTTAAAACTTATTTGTTACATTATCTTACTAGTTTTCGTCCACGGATTCTCTCTACGAAAATTGCTTTCCATACATCGTAAAGTACGTCATAACATCCAAATCACCCTACGGGAATGTATAATCGAAGTAAAATCTCTTTTTTTTGTAAATTTTGGATATGGTTTATCTGTATGCCTTTCATTTCAATCCTTACAACGGTTAGCGTGCGATGAAACCCATACATCCAAACATCTTCACAAATTTGCATTTATTATAATAGTATTAAATTAATATTAATAGAACTAGCAGTAAGTGGGATAGTAGGATAATAGAAAATGAAAGTTACCTAAAGAAAATGTGAATCGTATCAAACGTTGTAAAATATACATACATGTACGAGTATTATGTCATGTAAATATTAACACCCGGATTACAGATATTATAATACTTATTCATAGTATTCATTTAAATTAAACCAAAATTTGTGTACATGTAATGCATACTTGTAACTCATTTCTACGGATGAGTTGAAACACGTACACGGCGGAGTCATCTTGTACGTTAGTAGTAAAGGCGGTCATTTTGTGTGTGGTTTCACACAACACACAGACGTTTAGTTCTTCTTACACTGAATGAGTATGGTAAGACGGATTACTATTATTTAAATGTTAAATAGATATTTTTTTGTGTTTATTAACTATGTCAAAAGTATTTGACTTCTTTTATGTTCTTCACCCTATTGGCGAAGAACTAAAAAGAAAATTCTTAAAAAACTTAACAATTTCATCAGTTTGTTGAACTTACCTTCGATATGAACAAATAAATAATTTGTTTTGATCTATTAGCATGATAATTGTTATATCGCAACATGACGTTAAATAAGCTATTTGTCATTTAATACGCATAGAAAAATATTTTTACAACATTAAATAAATGTATATCTTGCGTACATAACACTTACCCATACCTATGATGAATTAATATTAGTACCATGATGATATCTCGCGACATCAAGTATCATGATGGTTGATTCCATGTGTATTACTTATTACATCTACGACGGCGGTGTATAAATAAAGAGCCTAATAGAAGTATGAATATTTTGCACAGATTAATATGCTAAGCACGCCACTTTGTCTCGCGATGAGATGAAGGCAATTTTCTTAGCAAAAAGTACTTTTTCTGCTTAAGACGAAATACGAGTAGCACGCTTGAAGTCATTGTAGTAATACTCGTAATATCACAAGAGAAAGTTTAAATGAAATATCAATGTCCCTCCTAATGTATAAGTTATACTAGAAGGTGTTTTATTGACATAATTCAATTTAAAAAATATGGTAAGTTACTACCTGTGGGATATTATACATATTAATATACTACAGTATAATAGACAAGTATTTAATATACATATATAATAGTAAACATGAGAAGAATGGAAATAATTATATTGTATCCAGTCCCGCGTAGGTTAGTAGGAGCAGGTTCATCCATCCATCCATCCATCAACCCTTGGAGGTCCACTGCTGGACATAGGCCTCCCCTAACTTGCGCCACTCTGACCGTTCCTGAGCCTTCTGAATCCAGCGGATGCCCGCTATCTTTTTCAGGTCGTCAGTCCACCTGGTCGGGGGGCCGTCCTATGCTCCTTTTTCCGAGACGTGGGCGCCATTCGAGGACCTTTCTTCCCCAACGGTTATCGGTCCTTCGCACTATGTGGCCAGCCCATTGCCACTTCAGCCGGCTAATTCTTTGAGCTATGTCGGTTACCCTTGGAGCAGGTTACCCTAGGAGCAGGTTACTCTATAACAATTATATATTGATTCAAAATATTTGCCCAGGAGTTTCTTTCGCTCTGCCTTTTTCTCAATAACAAAACTTGCAAAAATGTTGCTTTGACACGGTGTTGATTATAACGATTAAAATAATTTTTAATTTGAATTTGAAATGTCCCGTATACCAGAAGTTAGATATTGTTATTTTTCTATGCATAAAATAATATAACCTTTTGAAAATAAACAATTTAATTTACTGCTATTTGTATCGCATATATAAACATGTTCTTGCTCATGGTATATTTTAAAAGTCTATTCACGCTTTTTCTTATAAAATTCTAAATTAATCTTTATGACGCTATCTATTGAATTTAGTCTAGCTAGAACGAAATAAGTCTATATAAATTAATGGATGGCAGAGTATTTTGGCGTCCAAAGACAATTTCAGCGTCCATTTTTCACCAATCTTTTTTTTAGAAATCATAACAGATGTTTTTTTCTTATTGTAGATGTCCTAAGATAACATTCACAAAATTAATACTTATAAATAATTTATAAGAAAAAGAAAACTTATCATGTCCCACGGATGTTTTTTAACGAAATAAATTGTTCAATTTGTGCAGAGCATTTTTAAAGAGTTAATTTAATTTTCCAAAGCAGTTTGCAGACAGAATTTTAACTTGGATAATAAATTCGTATACACTTTGACAAACAAACTCCTCGCGTTTTTTCATTCGTTGTCTTTTGATGGATATTAAGGACTGTGTGTAATAAAATAACAAAGTATATTTTATTTCATTGTCGTCTGGGCTGGCTTATTTTGAGCTGACGAAAGATAGTGAGTTTTAGTTAGGAGAAAAATAAAATTTAAAAGAATTGTGACACGTAAATGTGAAATAGCCAAATATTAACCCTAATAATATATTTTATTTTTGACGGTAAAAATAACACAATAAATTAAAAAAAAACACTTACATACACTATGTTTGTCGATATTATGTGAATAATAAAGTTCAGTAATATTAAACCTATAATAAAATAATTCACCGACAAAATGACTACAAATCTGCGATAACTCCAACTCTTATCATATGTACCTGAGTGTAACTCATGACACCGTATTTCTAAAACTAAAACAAAGTTCTATCTAGCTGAAACAACAGAGCGATTTGTAAACATTTTCATATTTCACTAAACCGCGTTCGTGACCAGCTATAAAAGTTTATTTTTCTACATCAAAATAAACGGCCATGTATAAAGTATTCGTGTTTTTGTTGTATGCAGTTTAACGCTAAGATATTTTTATTAAATTCCAACTGAGGCCGTTTCAACACATCCACGTTACTTCCTATGCAAATGGGCTGCACTCGCTGCATCCGACAGATATTGCAATACCAACTGTATTTTATTAGTGTAGTTGTCAACATCGCTCTATTTTTATCTCTTAAAACAATGCGCACAGTCATAATGTTGCACGGCTTTAAGGTTTAGCTTCCACCCTCCTTATAAAAAAAGATTATACGCTAATAACACCGCAATGAGATTTCCTGATCTGCGAGTGGAATCTGATAGTGAAAAAATAAACTAAAACTAAAATATATATTCATAATAATGTTACGTTACATAGATGCTTCCGTTATTTTTTGTTATTTAATGAACCTAACTATTTTCAATAGATACCGAAAATTCGAGACTTAGCCAACAGGCCTCCTGATTTTGAAATTTACGTTTCTGTTCACCTCCTAAACTCCACTTGTAAAGCACCTTTACACCTTTACACCTAAGGAACCTGGCCTTTCTATAGAATTATGCATGAATATTCCATTCCAAATCTGAAGATGGGAAGTCAAAATACGCAATGTGCACAAGCCGACCATAGCAAATACCATTATTATAACAAACCTATTACCACCTCTCGTATAAAAACACAAAGCTACTGATTTTCTGGATAGTTGAACAAATATCTATTTCAAGATGGTCAGGTAAAAAAGGACAGATGTTGACATCGGGACAAGAGCTTGAACAAATGATGACGGCCCTTTATTGTTAAGTAAACTAACTATCTATTGAATATTTTCCTCGAATTACAAAATGTTTAGCTATTTGTTAAAGTCCTATTAAGTTCTGTCACTTCAGTGTAGAGCGTGCAAAACTTTGTTGTTCTTTCATTCATGTAAATTTGAACTTTATGTCGAACACTGAAAGGATATCGAGATTGCAGTTTTATTTTTGCGAATTTGTAATTGTCATCCATCGTTATACAGTCGTCCACAGTTTGAATAAGTCGTCGATAAATTAAATTTCCTTCCGCCATGTGATTTCTAAAGATATCTCAATTTGTTGTTTATTCTTTACTACGTGCCACTTTTTACTTAAATGCCTTATTTCTCACGAAATCAGCAGAACAGACATTTTAGATTGAACTATGTATTATTTATATGTCATAAATGCTTAATGTCTCATAAAAATTTATGAATCTTTATGTATAAATAGCATAACAAACATTAATTCAAGTGCGTACCTCTTTTAGACAGTATTACTTTAGAAAAACTAACCAAATGTTACATTACCGCCCACATTACTAAGAAAATGTGTTTACATAAGATAAAACATATCATATAAGATAAAAAAAACACTTAGACCGTCTTCAGTAGATGGTAAATGAATACTGTGTCAATATCGATAAAAGTATTTATTCTGAGGAGGCTTACAATGATAGAGTAAATATTTGGAAACGCCTACTAGATTGCTATCTGATACATTGATGCGTGGAGTGCCATAAACGGGGCCCGATTTTGCTTGACAATTTTTCAATGCATTATGAGTATTGATAAAATATGATAAAAGCACTAGAAGAGGTTCTCAGTGTATAAATTTACATGGATTTATATTACCATGTCTAATATTTGCTTCGTTTAAGGAATGGCTGATAGATAATGCTCTTAACATTAAGAAAGTACGCGATTCATACCATTATTAACAAAGTTATATTATTTTTATCTTTTCTATATGGTTTATCATTGAGCATTTTTTTATTAAAAGAACATTAATGTATTAATATCATGTATTTATTGTATCCTATGTATTACCAATTCCAATTTACTTTAATTTACTTTGTTCTGTAGGCCATACTCAAAAAACATACACACAATCAAGAATCTCAAAAGTTTCATGAGATATTTTGATCTTAGGTCGATACTGGGAAGTGTCCAGCATTTTCTAAGGTTATTTGTACAGAATAAATCGTGTGGGAAGAGCTTTCAAGTCCTTTAGGGCTCCCACACAAAACTGCGATGCGATGCGATGCGAATTCGCATCGCAGGAACTTGCGATACGAATTTCTGCGATACGATATATGGTCGTAGCTGACATATCAACTCGGAAAGGGATCGGCACCGGATCGCCTCGCCGTCAACCTAACGTAAGCTCGGCTACGACTAGGCGACGCCGCGCTTACGGCTCGCCGGCCGCTGGTTGACGGAATGAATGACAGCAGTTCGCCGAAACAGCGGTAGCCGCGGCGCGGCGCGCGCACGAGGAAACGGAAAGTCGACGGATAGCGTACGGTGAGACGTAAGCGCGGGTACGGCAAGTCGTCCACGCACCGTACCGCGGTTCGTGAGCTTGTCTCGAGGCGAGGCGATTACGTTACGAATCCGATAAGTGTGCTTTACAGTAGGGAGTTTCATACAAAGAATACTGACATGCAAGAGTTGATACGTTTACGTTCCGTTTACGAGTTGATATGTGTGCTACGACCATTAGTGCGGCAAACCGTTTGGTAGGGCGACCATGCCTTCAAGTGTAGTCAGCCGTACTGGACGTGTTTTTAGGAAGCGTAAGATGGATCGCAAAAAGATTATTGCACTGCTGTTATTGTTAAATAGATATAAAAGAAAAAGAAGATTCTGGGTTCATCCATTTATTACGATTATGAACTCTGATGGGAACTATTTTACTCAAAAGTACTATGCGTTGAGAACTGAAGAAGATAAATTTTTTGATTATTTTAGAATGAGTATATCTTCATTTGAAGAGCTTTTGAAAGGCGCCGCGCGTCTTTCTCTAAAGCTGTCTCAGAGCGGACTAAAATGGCGTCACCAAGGATGACGTAATATCGCAGGAATGTGCGATGCGAAGGAGATCGGAAATTCTTGCGGTGCGTTCGTGCGAATTCGCAGATATTTGCGATGCGATGCGAATTCGCGGTTTTGTGTGGGAGCCCTTAGATAACAAAGAAATGTTGAAGTTGTTTGTGTACAGCAATTGTAAAACGTAGAGATTTCCTCTCATATAAATGGCAAGCTTTACTACAAACTAACAACGAGTTAAGAAATAGACAAACAATGCTTGATAATACTTATAATGATTAAATAAACAAGACAAGCAGAAATGTCGTTAATAATGTAATTAACTACTTTTATAATTATAAGCTTCATAATTTATCGTTACTTACTGTTAATTTAAATGTAAATAATCTTTTTGGTAATAAATAAGATCGTAGTATTTCAACTCACGTCTCCGACATCTACACGTATTTACATCTCACACTACAATCTCAATTAAAACATAAGGACTTTCTAATACAATGTTCAGATGTTGTTCTGTTGACAGTGCCTCCCTCTACTTGTTTAAGCCGAGTGTGCTTGTAATTACTCCAGCTAAACGACGCGAGAAATTATCTCCCGTTTCACACAGTAACACAAACAACAAAGGCATGAACAAAACTGTGATGTGAAGTTAGCTTACAGAAGCTCTAGCAGCTAGCTAGGAATACTAGTTATTAAAGTGAAACTTTTATTACATCGTCTCAAACTTTTTGGTATGTGTGTCGCATGTCGCGTGACGGTCGGTTCTTAACTTATCGGTTCTCAGTAACGGAAGTACTTAGGATGACCTAGCTTTCAACATTTATCTGATTGAGTACGGGTGCTACTACATGATACATTCTGAAGGTCTGATGATGACCAGGTATATACTTATCGGTTCACAGTAACGAAAGTACTTATGATGACCTAGCTTTCAACATTTATCTGATTGAGTACGGGTGCTACTACATAATACATTCTGAAGGTCTGATGATGACCAGGTATATACTTATAGGTTCTCAGTAACGGAAGTATTTAGGATGACCTAGCTTTCAACATTTATCTGATTGAGTACGGGTGCTACTACATGATACATTCTGAAGGTCTGATGATGACCAGGTATATACTTATCGGTTCTCAGTAACGGAAGTACTTAGGATGACCTAGCTTTCAACATTTATCTGATTGAGTACGGGTGCTACTACATGATACATTCTGAAGGTCTGATGATGACCAGGTATATACTTATGTTGCTATTTCTTGCTTTTGATAAACAACGACACAGCTAGTCAGTCCGAAAAACTGATCAACGAAGATGATGCCATTTTAATACCCTAAATCGAATATTTATCCAAAAATTTTTAGTTAAATGTCTACAATACGAAAAAAAGTTTCACTTATACCGTGCTTTCATAAAACCACACAATCTTTTTTACTATAGTTTCATCTATAGTTGATAAGCGAGCAAACTGGTCATTAGGATTTGGGTAAATAGTTCAACCATAAATTATCCGCTTGGGAAGCACCCTTCAGGAAACCAGTCGGAAACCAATCATACGAGCCACCTCATGGTAAATGGTCAGCGCCGTTCATGGACAACCATAACGACAAAGGTGCAGATGGGTGCAGCAAAACGTTATCGGGAGAAGTGTATAATTTCTGGGTATCCCGGTTGATTGTACAGTCGATTGGAGAGTGGATAAATCGTATATTATCTATTTAATTAAGCGATATATCTAGGACTTTTTGTCTTAACTTCGTCAGTTTGGGCAGAAGGACGTATACTTTTCTTACACCCTAATGTCCCCAATGTCACGAAATTGGCACAATAAGAGAAAAAATCCTTCAAGCTAATCATGTATTTAGCATAGCGAATAATCGCGCAATATGGGGCGCAGATTTTTGCTTCTCGGAAGCATTGACTGCCGAATTTCACGTGCAATTTGCGTTGAAAAGCCTTTGAGCCGTGGCTAATGTTTTCGCTAAGCAGTTCGTTCTACTTGCGAGATAAGGAAGACGCTTGTTTCATTAAATTGTTGCTTTTGAGATAGTCAGCTAGCATACTAGTTGTGTGAAATACACGTTGGCTAGGTTACTTACAATAACTTGCCTACGTCATAGATCTTATCGTAAAATCTATGAAGATTAACATATAGGTTAGGAATAATGCTTAACATATAGGTTAGGAACATTACTTCAGAATAATGTTGATAATATTTTAGGTAAAGTTGTCATTAAAAGCAGACATTGTTGTTCAGTCATTCAGGTCTGGTTGTGGCTTATTTTCATACCGGACGTAAGTTGAAATGTTACATAATGATAAATTATGTATTATATAATTTATGATGTTATTATGTAGTATATTACAATATTTGACAGCAATGGGACGGCCTAGGATACTGACCCCATTTTCTGTCACCAAACCAGGGTGTCGTAAGACGCGCCAGAAGCCGACTGGCTTGGTAGTAGGGCTTCGCGAAAGGATTATTATTATCAATAGTATTATTAAATCATTAACATTATTAATGGTATTATTAACTGTCTGGGAAGTCTGCCAAGCTAATTAACACCTTTTGCTTCTATCAGCCACCAAACGATGCATCGTCAACTGACGGGAGGCTTGAGGGATAGTTGTTACTTCCTTTCTTTATTATTTTTTCTTTCTTGGCCGATAACTCATCTTGCTGGCCTAGCATGTTACTGATGTCCATGGTCGACGATAACTACTTACAGTAAGCTGAAGTTGGCACAGCTGCGCGAAGGGTGTGCGCGGGTGATCGTTGTCGATGGCCCGTCCACCCGCGCTCCTGTGCTGATTGTACTGATACCTTATTTTACGATCTGCGCATTGACTCGCGCCTAACTTCAGCCCGGCCCATAAGTTTGGAGATTACTGTACAAGCTGACGTTTTGTCTGCTCTTTTGTTGGCTACATATAAAAATAAACAATATATCAAATATTTTAATGAATTATTGAAAGTTATTGCCATATTTAAGAAAATTTTATGAGAACGTTACTGTTGAATAATTAACGTAATAAGACATCAAAATTTATAGTGACATTAAACTAAGTCTAGACTACAGATCACGAGATGATAAGACGGTACGTGCTGATTGGTTTTCCAGATTTTGTTCCGTTCCTACACTACCTTTGATGAAACCAACAAAAATATTATAATTATAAGATTTTCAATTATTGACAAATATAATTTGAGAAATAATAGCTTCAATATTCGCCAACGAAACGTCTATCAAGTAAAGCCACAAATAATAAAGAGAGGAAAATAATATCGGATAGCGGAATTTTCAGAGGTTGGGAACAAATTGTGAACCGATGGTATTCGTACAAGATATCTGAGAGCACACAGCGGATGGTATCAGTTACAAATTAACGGAGGGAAAATGTTTACAAGAAAACTATCAATTTCTTTGTATCTCTCATATATTTTGACGGAATGTATTGGTCCTGTTTTTGTACAGGAAATCGGATATTTGAAACATATTCTACGTTGTTTATATCGAATGTTTCTCTACTAATTAATCCCATTCTACGAATGTGTGTAAAATAACATTGTTATATGTGGATATAATGATGACTACTTATTTACAGTGAAATAAGTAAAACATGTTATTTTACTAAGAAAAACATGAAGAAATAAACAAGAATAAAATTACATAATATCAATAATATATTTCTAAAATAGTAGGGATGAAATAAATTGCCAATCACAATAAAATTATTCTGATCGCTGTGAAAAACCAATAAGCATTTTAATTCGACAGTCTGATAGACTAAAGACCAATTTGAATAATAAATTTAAATACATATAATAGGTTAATTGCCTGTTGCCTGTTGGCTTTTTTTGCCCCAATAAAATCTTAAAGGAAAAAGTAAATAAAAAGAGTCCTAGAGTTACTTATCTTAGTAATTTTAAAATCTTAAATGAGTAACATTGATACAAAAGTAAATCACATTCATGCGCATGCGAAAAGTCTATAGCGTATTATGTTATGAATACTTATCATTTCACATTATTTATTCACCCTCGCAGTCATTATTTCTACGTTAATACACTACACTCTTAGCCTTTTCAAAATAGAATTTGTATTTTAAGTAAAAAAATGTTTTCGCTGCATCAAAACATAAGGGGGAAGTACTTTATTAGTTCAATATACGTTAAAAATTCTAAGGGAGCCTCTTCAATGTTCAACTTTATGGAATCGTCTGGTATTGGACCCTCCTTGAAAGCGTTATAAATATTTTAAAAATGTTTACGTTAAGATTGAGTCACATTCTACAATGTGGATCCGTATTATATAAAAAATGTATATTCTGACTGTAAAGTTATTTTTACTTCCCTGGAACACGGCGAGTCGTTTGGCGGCTGGCTTAAGCAAGAGGGTGGTAACTATCCAGGCCGACCTCATGCAGATACAATAATAGTAATAATGGTATTAGTGAACCATTAAAATCATATATTAAAATCATATATTAAAATAATATTACCAATTATAATCCCTCCGAGGGGCTCTACCACCAGCGGGCTGGATTTAATCGATTCTGTTATATTTACAAGTTACGTATTTACAAATTACGTATTTCTCTCTTAGCCTGCAATGCATCCGTAACACATTAGTATCCTATCCTATCCTATCCTTAAAAAGTAGTTGTAGGTAACGTAATAGGTATATGAAACAAGAACAATTTAAATCAAATATCGGACGTTTTTGCAACTGTAAGAACCACACGGAACCTTAAAACACAGCCTTTTTGCGTAGTACTGGAATACAATTTTTCGTCAGATTATCCTACAGCAGGAATCATGAGGGCGTCAAGTAAATGGTTTACGACGTCTCTTGCTGCGTATTGCTTACACTTAACGATAAATCATATAGCTCGACCGGAATAACACACTCGTGGTCGTTCACTGAATACTACTAAAGCGACTCTTTATAGCTTTAAAAGAAATTGATTTGAAGTTTACTGCATATTAAAATAACATTTATATTTGATTGCCAGTTATTTATAGAGGAATATCCAAAAGGTATTGTACGTGAAGGCGGTCGCCCCGCAGACTCCCTACTGATTTTTGAGCATGAATCAAAGTAATATAAATTCAATTAATTGAAAAATTACTTTAACCGAGTCGATGGTAAGAAATCGTTGACCACAAATTTATTTCTTATTCCCATTGCGACGTTGGGAATCGTAACAAATTATCATATCGTGAAAAATAGCCGTATGCTATTAATTACAGAATTAAGCGTAAGTTTGTCGGAATATTATGCTGACTTATTTCTGATGGTTGTTACTAAAGTGTTCAATAAATCATTCAGTTTGTTTCTTATTTTTATCTATCGAAAGTCTTGTTTATAGATATAGATGAGATGAGACGCACACACAGATATTTCTACGTAACTATTAGTCCAATGAAATTATCTTAAATAAGTACATACTAATAGAATATTAAGATTCTCAATGTTAACAATTTATCATTTTATTTGAGAATTATTGAAATTAGTATAGTAAAATATTATATAATACAATTATTTGTTTGTTTTATAAAATTATTCCCAAGCCATGGCCGCTTATTTGAATATTATAGCAATCTATAGTGATTGACATCTGCCACAATAATTTCGATAGTGACATTACAATACAGTTTCTCCGAAGCAAAAAAGGTAATTAAACAAGTTATCAACACATCTACGTTACGTATAATTACGCAGAAGGATTACATTCTAGCATTATAAATATCCAAGTAGGTACATGCCCATAATAGATGTCGGAAGATGTAATTAATTTGTGCGTCTAATAAGTGTCGACTCAATGACCAGGCTTCAATCAAACTCGAAGGTGATTCGATTTAAGCTTATCAGATACCTACTAGTTGCCTCATTGTAAAGCTCGTTGGCAGTAACTAATGTGATATACCTAGTAAATTTGTTTTATACCTATTCCATGCTCGTCTCCGTGAGGCATAAGTAGGTAGAACGTACTGATCAGCTTCATACGTTAGTATAGTAATGAGTAGACATCGAATTATATGCATGTTTGCATACGCAAATGCATAAAACGCTATTTTAACGTGATAACGTTTATAAAGACGATGAGCCTGGGAGGCATTCACGAAAACCGAGTAACGTCACGGAAGCGCGCGCAGCATTAGAGAGAGAGGCACGCTAGACCGGCCGTCTCTCTCCCACGCAAGCGTAATCGGTCCGCTTGGAAGGTCACGAGCCACAACACGCGCAAAGTATCGAGAAAGAGATACGCTGAATAATAATAAAACGAAATATATATCTGTAATTTAATATGTAAAATTGTAATTTTTATTTTATTTTACAATCTTTTGAAAAGAAATGATTTCTCGTAGCTCGTACGTATTATTATTATATGAAAACGAAAATCTACAATAGCGTCATCTCTGTTTATAGGTATGAACTACTTGAAAGAACTTTACACAGTACATCGACTCGGACTTTAGTTGTAGTCAAGAAAATCACAGATGTCGCGCAGCTCCTGATATTTAAAACGATTTAAACCAAATTTTCAACTCAAATATGTTTAAAATCGTATAGTTAGTATGAAATTTAATATTATAATCTAGCTAGATACGCGGGTCGCGGTGGCGCGTCAAGCCATGTTCAAGCTGACACAACTGGCGAGTAGCACCGCGGCTCCGTGCGTAGGGCTTCCATTACGTTCTTACATTACATTATTTATATCATAAATTATTCTTCTACGAAATAGACGTTATCACGTAAAACCATTGTCCGTAAACCGACTTTACAGACAACCAATTTTTTTTGCATTATTGCATATTTTAGTAGTTTTTCACTGATAGTTTTTATTCAGTGTTAAATATGGTAATAATATAAGGTGACCATAATATGTCCCGTTTTCAGACTGTGTCCCGCTGTCCCCCGCAAACAAAAAAGTCCCACTATGTATGTTACATACATATATACTTACATCAAATTCATTTAATGTTAGGGATTACATCCGATAACTTTTTTTAGCTAGAAATAGTAATTATTTCAGACAAATAAATATCCCATACTTAATCTTTTTTTAGGTAGGTATATAACATACTAACATAATAATACAGAAAATAAATGTAAATTCTGATAACATTAATTAGTATTTTGACTGTGCATATTTCGTCCTTTTTAGTGCATAATTTGCCAGTTTGATAGTGCATATAATCCGATGTCTAGTAATTAGACATCTATATTTGTTAAAAAAAATTTGGATTATAGAAGTGACCACTTTTTAGTGTACCAAAACTCAAATTAAAATATTTACTTAAAATCACTTTTGAGTCTATTAATCGATGGAAAATATTCCGTAATAAAAGCCTCTAACAACTAGGTATTATTAACAAAAATTTGAATATGAGTTCATTAAAAAATATATCATCATATCTTAAGAATAAATAATAGGTTATATAAAAACAACAACATACATAACATTTACCCAAATAAATGTTTCTACAATTTTAATACTTACTATCATTTTAATGTATCTTCAAATTATGTATTATTACATATATGTCATTTAATATGATAAATTCAACGTAGCTGTTCTACGATATATTTTCTGTGAAAATGCCATTAGTTCTCTAAATACAGTCCATTAAAAGCAGCGATTGATTGGGCGGGTCGCAAGAACCTTTTTATCAAATATAAAATCTGACGTCCATAATATTATTGGAGGCTTGATGAGGATTGACGGTATAGCAAAAAATGTTGGAAATACTCGTATATAATAAATATATTTTTCACTAGAACTATGTTTACAGCTTTCGAGTTTGTTTATCATGAAGTTTGTTATTAACGTTGACGACCCCATAGCCTAGATAGTGACCATTTGCGAGCAGGTTAGATTCTCGACCAGAACATATATTTTTGAGACGGATAAATATTTAATGTTATATTTTATTATATTTTATTTTATTGTATAAATTTAAAGTTCAATATTCTTCTCTAAAGTTCAGTTTCCTTTTGGTTGAATTTGATGCTGCTTCACTTTCAATTTATAATTGTACTAAGAGTAATCTGTGGTTAACGGTGTTGGTTCACAACCTAGTATTAAGCTAGAACTACATACATGTACTTAAAATCTGTTGTGTTACTGTTTGTTAACCTAAATAAAGAGAAAAAAAAATGTTCTCTTGTAGTATGTATAACATCTAACTTAATTTTGTGGTCTCCTTGCCACCCGTGACTCAAAAAATCCTAGTGAGATAATGTGTTTACCTTTACACTACTGAAAAGTACCGTAGTGTAAGTAAAAGTTTTTACTACTTAAAAGTATATTTTTAGTAGGTTAAAGAAGCGGAATAATGTCTCGTTATATCAGTTACTACTCACTTCTTAAAGATGGCTAAAAAATTCGAGATTACACGTACAAAGCAAAACATATTTAAAACATACTATAAATATAAATACAAAGAACGATTTAATCGGTATGTAATTGGTATTCGAGGGGATAATATTAAATGGTTTAGTTCACTATCATATGAGTATTAATTGTCTTATTAATAAATGCTATCATAAGAATACAACAGCATTTTAATTGCTTGTGAGGAGTATTTAACTAGCTACAATTTAAATGGATAACAAATTATCATTTAATTGCTAATAACACAGTTCAAAATGATTTGCACCTATTAAACATGTCACATTCATGATAATGTCAGGGATACTATACCTTTTTCGTTCAAATCAGTATAGTCATATTTTTGTACTCTTACTCGTATTAGGTAAATGAAATTTTGTGCTTTAACCTTTAATATTTTTAGTAATGTAGATTGTGTGTTTTTTAACTCTAGTGTAATTAAATCACGTAAAAAGTATTACTAGAAAACATATTCATAGTTACTTATACTAAGTTTACTTGTCACTAAACGCAGCAATTATTAAATGAATACGAAATTAAAGATGATATTTTGTATCCTCGAAAAATAATTAATGAAATAATGAAAAACAATATCAGCTGAAACTACCAACCTATTTACAACTTACTACGACTACAACAACCACTTATTACAACAAGATAAATTGTAGATAAATATTACGGCAAAATTTCTGCCATCTTATTCTTAACTTTACTTAATAATCAAATGTTTCCGACGACTGTTTTATACAGATTCCTCTTGCATTGCGCAATTCATCAGGCGACAAATTATTCGCGATGTTGTCGACGGCGAGATATCACCCGGTTGATTTAGCACCGCTTTTATTAAAATTCATCTCTCATTTTCTCTCAAAGCAATTATTATTGACGGTGATTCTGTTTTGAAGACAGCTTTGATCTTAGTGATGAAAAGTAAATAACTCAAGACACTACAGTAACAACACTGTCGAATTGAGTAAGGTTGGCACGTTTTAGATTAGCGTAGCGTGTACGTGTATGTCTGATAGCTACTAATTCAAACTTAGGCTGCATCTTGACGACCTGTGTGGCGTAATGATTACAATGCCGGATCACCGCGCCATGGGTCCTGGGTTTGATGCCCAGCGAGGCGGAAAGAATGATGAGTTTGAATTTCTGATCTCAGTCTGAGTGTGAGTGTCCTTGTCTTGTGTGTTGTCTATGACAGCCACGACACAGAGAATCCTAGTGTGGGGTTATGAGTATGAAGCGTTATCTCAAGTACTAAGTTATAAACAACTTGTAAGAGCTCGCAGGTACGCTCGCGTGGAATTGGCAATTCTCGTAAGCTATATAATATAATAAATAAGGTAGTTCAAAAGCAACAGACAAAATATAGAACTTTTTCCTTTGCTTAACTCTTAACCGTAACTTTGCTTTAGAAATTAAAATTATGTATAGAATTTTTAAAAATCTGTTATTAAAGAAGGTTTTTCAAATTTATGTTCAGAGAAAAATCCTTTTGATAGAAAAACTAAATACACTATTCACTATCGTTAAAATATGACAGTGAAATTCTTGATTGAATACCGCTACAAAAATAGCCCTGAAGGATTTAGGCCGAAAAATTGCACAGTTAGCGGGGTAGATGAAAAACGTTTTTCGTTTACAAGGGTTGTACACTTGATGGATTGCTAAAACGGTCGTTTTGACGTTAATAGATTTCTTGTATGGGGTGTGCATAGACGACGTTATTAAATACGTGAAATGCAGTTTTTCTGATCGTCTCTCGTATCGCAGCGTTTGCAGAAGAATGGCCAGTACTAATGTTTACGAAATGACTCGGACTTATTTTAAACGCTTTTGTAAAGCCCCTCTTTGTGGATTCATTCAGAAAACAGGGATAGCAGCATGACAGTAGATTATATCTCAGTAAATATTGCAAAAAAAATTTAACTAATCAAAGTAGTGCTTTGGGATTTAAAATCAAATTCGGAAGATCCAAGTTGTAACAATAAAAACTGAAAAGCGAAAAATAAAATTAACCATTTATAAAATAAGATCTTGAATTTACAGTCAATAATTTTGAGACTGCGCCATTCGCGGGCTTCATTTTTAATGTAGACAATCTCTAATTCCCAACCAACATAAAGGAGTCACACCGCATTCTAGTTCGCGTTAGAGACCTCTGTTACACCGTGTCCTACGTGGGCGACTCAACGCGAACGCGATCGCGAAGCGATCCGGTGCGATTTCAGTGCGATGCGGTGCGATGCGGCGGCTCTGTCCTACGTGCACGCGAATCGTCCCTTCACCGCCACTGACATCCGCCGCGCCGCTGAAGTTCGCGCGAAAATATCAAACCAACTGATCGCGTTCGCGTCAAATCGCGCCGCGCGGCAGCGTACTGTACATGCGATTTGTAACGTAGGACACTTCAACACATTTCAACTGTTTGTTGTTTTCGCATCGCGCCGCGTCGTTTCGCGTTCGCGTTGAGTCGCCCACGTAGGACACGGCGTTATCTTTGATCGCACCGCCCACAGCTGTCAAACGTAGAAATAAATATGTTATTACGAATGCTCACACAGGCTCTATCAGATAACAGCTAATCTACATTACAATTAAAAAACCGCTAAATCGCCTTGTGGCACGCCGAGCTTAGGGTTCCGTTCATAAAGCTATATAAAAAGATACTCCTATCTAACGAAAAAAAGTTATATGTCATCATAAAATGGTTATTATAGACTGCGTGATATAAAAAAATATGTTGTCAATTAGTGAACCTGATCTTTACAGCTCTTTATAAGTATTCTAACTTTTATTTCCTTTGATCAACTTGTAAAGGAAAATAATTTACTTTCATTGTCGATTACATTTGAAGTTTAAGCCGGCTGTAGATACAAACCTTAATTACAATGTTTATTGAACTACATGCTACTTTGATTTATCAATAGGTTTATTTAAGTAAGAAGGTTTTCAACTGTTTACCGTTGAATCCTAAAACATTTTGGGCTCAACATCAATTGGGCGTGACATTCGATATTTGAGCTGACTTCGATTTAAGCAGGTAAGTAATAGTCATTACAAGTAAAGGGACCTACCTTATAACATAACTTTCCTACTCTTACGCCCCAACTCAGAGTCATTAACGATTACTTTAATCGCTCCTTAGTAAGGAATCACCATACAAATTATGTACTAAGGAGCGATTACAATAGCCATTAGTGACTCTGAGTTGGGGCGTTAGAAACAAGGTAAATGGTAAATTAAAAATAATGTATACTCTATCTATAAAAGCTTTGGAAAAGTAAGCTTTCTAAACCACATAATTTATGTAGATAATTAATTAACCTAATTAATTCTGTAGATGATTAATTAGGTTGATTATTGATAATATAGAAAAATATTCTTAGTAATTAAAAATAAATACCCTTGACCGTTCTTCTTAAATTCATAACGAAGCTCTATCTACAGTAATAATAGCATAGACTATAGAACGCACACATTATAACAATTCTCGAAAGATGAAACATTGAAAAAAGGGTCCATTTACACTGCCATCTCGATTCATCATCAAACCCTAACACTCGACGTGACTCAACACAACGCGAAATACACTCGTAATCGTACAATAAATAATAAATATTGTGAAAAGGATCTTGCGCCGGCGAGATATTGGGTACCTATTATGCGGATGAACGATCACAGTCTTTGCCAATATTATTTGCGCTCGTTGTCCGAAAACAATCCATTCATCTTAATATTTGTCTTTTTATATTGATAAGAATTTAGTTGTGGTGTAGTGAGATCCTTCTAATATCATCTACAAAATGAGAAAGTTTTTGAGGAAGTATAAATGTTTGTTACTCAGTGACGCAAAAAATACTGAACGGATTTTGATGAAATTTAGCACACAGGTAGACCATAATCGAGAATGAGATTCGGTTACCTATAATCCTATAAATAATAATAAAAGCGGGAAAAGCCGCATGCAGAAGAAGTTGTCATATTAGTACTTCCTTGAAGTAAAATTTTATGATCTCATAATCTCGCACGTAGCTATACCTTGTATCGCAGGTGACGTTTAATGCACAAATAAGATATCAATAAATCCTAACCCAATAACAAACCAGGGGGCTCTTGCTACTTGGGTCAAAGTAACAACTCATAATTGTGCCGCTGCTGGGCTCGGGGTCTCCTCTCACAATGTGAGGGGTACAGGCCATAGACCACGCTGGCTAAGTGCAGATTGATAGAACTAACGTTCTAACCACTAAGCCGTCACTGCGTTGCTTGCTACATACTCGTAGGTAACGTCATTTTTTTAACTGACTTCAAAAAAAGGAGGAGGTTCTCAATTTGACTGTATTTTTTATGTTTGTTACCTCAGAACTTTCGACTGGGTGAACCGATTTTGACGATTCTTTTTTTTCGAGATCTGATAATGGCATCCCCGAGAAAACCATATAATTCTTTTTGCATTACATATGTGCGTGACAAATGGACGAATATCTCAATATCATGCCAACCGATTTCGATGATTCTTTTTTAATTGGAAAGGATGTACTTCATTTGAAGTCGGTTTGTTTTTGTTAAAATTTTAGATTATAATGAATCAGAAGGCTTAGGACCTGTCAGAGTGGCGCAAGTTAGGTGGGGCCTATGTCCAGCAGTGGACCTCCAATTGCTGGTGAATGGATAGAACGTCATTTTAATTACAGATTTGTATCCTTTACCTTTATCTTAATTAAAGTTATATTTATTATCAATTGTGCAGATAAAACATTTAGTAAAGTCCCGTTAGGTTTATACTCTTTACTTTATTATATTCTTTACTTTATTATTAGACGATTTTGATTTTTTTTATTTTGCCTTAACAATCTTAAATTTTTTACGAAAATATTTAGAAAATATTAATTTTAGTTTTTTTTATTTGCATATTTATTTGTGAACCGACTGAAAAAAATATAATTAAAACCTTACTGAAATACAATAGTAAAAACCAAATCTACCGAAAGTCCAACAGTTTAATAATATTATAATATGTCACTTACAAAACCAATAAATAATTATTTCTTCATTACTAAAAAGTGTATAAAAACCATAAAACACAGACGTCAATTATTTCCAGACACATTTTTCTTTAATGGGAAAGTAAAAGGCAGGCATTCCATTCCGAAACGGAAAAGCATAGATGAACTGTATTATTCCTTTTGCTTTGTATTATTATACGAGACAATAAAACTGAAACGCACAATTACGAAGAAAATTTACATTCGACGCTAGCATTTTTTTACCATCTTCCGCCGGAGACGGCGAGGTAACTCGCTTCATTAAACGTCAAATTATCAACACGCTTCATCCACCAGATGCAAGTCCAAATAACCATTAACTTTTCAAAAGAAAAACCTTTCGATACCCCATTCAAACATCGATATTACCCGAAACGCATAAGACTCAATTTTGCATACAAGATTTCCAATATTTCCTCAAATATCATGATCATAATTCAAGTGGGTTGCAGTCGACCAATGCTGACGTTGAAATATTTTGGACTTTAACGCCTTGAATGTTAAGTTAGCTTTTTAATAAAAGGATGTAAGAATATTTAAATGCAAACTCGAAGCTAAAAGTATTCACCCTCCCGTTGGCACCTAAACCCTATCCAGTGTGTTTAATTGTTTTGATTTTAAATTGCGAAAATGAGGTATGCAAAAGTGGGGTGCATATTGAAAGCGGAATTTTTACATTGTTGATGAAAATTCATCAGAAATTTCGTTGGAATTTTCATCAGAACACGTTACAAGCCTGCCCCAATAAATATGCAGATGCTCGACCGACATATAGTGCGAACTAATTGCAACACCTTTGCGTTGGCACGTCGAATTTATTGCGAAAGACTGTAAGATTTATTTCTAAAGGTAGGTATGCATCTGTACTGTATTCATTTTGATTATTATACAATGGAGCTATACGGAATAGAAAAGTTGTAAACCTTTTCTATTATATACCCTCACCATTCTTCAGCACGCCCTTTGTTATTGTGTTAATATGAAAAAATGTACATATTATATTTTTTATTATATGCAATTACTAATCGTTGTTACGTCTATCTATCCAGGTAACTTCTAATTTACTCGTTATGTTCTATAATCAGGTTAAGGCACAATTGACACAATTTGCATAAGAGCAGCAGCAAGATCTGGAAGTCCATAAGCAGCGCTATTTGCAGATTTTGCAGTATTGCAAGTAAATGCTTATGATTAAGCTATAAATTCAAATCTATTTTAATATATTGATACATAACTAGAACAATCTGCCAATAAGCAGTTGTTATAATGTATATCTGTATTTTATTTTGAGTTATTTACGAGATCAGAACGTTTGTAACTCGACTCAAACAAAGCAAATTCCATAAAATACACCGATTGCTTATCCTTTTGCTATAAAATCATAAAAACCGTTCCAAAATGGAACGTGACAAAGCAAAATAAAACGTTCGAATCAACGATGTGAGGAAGCGTGAAAAGGCTATGATATTCGATGGGAAAACAGAACTAAGCTGGTATGTTTATCGTGTTAGTTCCGTGCGAATGGGCGTGTGGACGTGAAACAAAGACCTACACTGCTATTGAAACTGGCTTAAATATTCGCTCAGATCAGTTGTCACCTTTTAATAATAAATATTTAATACTGCATGGCTGAAAAAGGTTACTAGGCTCTACTTAATGTCGTGCAAAGTAAGTAATTTTAATCATCCTCTAAAAATTTGAGGTATTCTAATTTGAGGAATTCTTTTGTCTCAATGAAACATACATACAATTTATTATTGCTATTCTTATTTGATACTACGGACGGTTGTATACCTCCTCTCAAGCTCCACCTCCTCGCGATGAGAGTGACAAGCGAGCTAAACTGACCCGACACTACACAGAGGATATCCCGGACGTCAGCCTGTATGAGATTAGAGAGGCTCTCAAACAGCTTAAAAACAACAAGGCACCGGGAGATGACGGAATCACAACCGAGCTTCTAAGAGCTGGAGGGAAACCCCTTCTAGTGGCGCTCCAAAAACTGTTCGATTCCGTCATTAATACTGGAACTACCCCGGAAGCGTGGGGCAGAAGTGTGGTGACGCTGTTCTTCAAGAAGGGCGATAAAACCCTTCTGAAGAACTACAGACCCATTGCACTTCTGAGCCACGTTTATAAGCTGTTTTCGAGGGTCCTCACAAATCGCATTGCACGCAGGCTTGACGACTTCCAGCCTCCCGAACAAGCAGGATTCCGAAAAGGCTACAGCACCATAGACCACATACACACACTGCGGCAGATTATACAGAAGACCGAGGAGTATAATCTGCCGTTATGTGTCGCCTATGTGGACTATGAGAAAGCCTTTGATTCTATCGAGACCTGGGCAGTACTAAATTCTCTTCAGCGGTGCCGGATCGACTGCCGGTATATCGAGGTGTTGAAATGTTTGTACTCATCTGCCACCATGTCCGTCAGAGTACAGGACACGGCAACGAACCCCATCCAACTGCAGAGAGGTGTCAGACAAGGGGATGTTATATCCCCAAAACTGTTCACCGCTGCGTTGGAAGACGTGTTCAAGCTGATGGAGTGGAAAAGACGTGGCATTAACATCAATGGCGAATACATCACACACCTGCGATATGCCGATGATATAGTCATCCTGGCGAGTTCCCTGGAAGAACTTGGTACAATGCTCGGGGACTTAAACAGCGCCTCACAACGGGTGGGTCTTAAGATGAACATGGACAAGACGAAAATCATGTCGAATGTCCATGTCACACCCGTACCAGTTGTTGTTGACGGCGCTGCTCTCGAAGTTGTAGACGAATACAATTACCTGGGACAGGTGATCCAGATGGGTAAGTCCAACTTCGAGAAAGAAGTCACTCGTAGAATCCAACTCGGATGGGCTGCGTTCGGGAAACTGCGTCATATCTTGTCGTCCAAAACACTACCTCAGTGCCTGAAGTCGAAGGTGTTCGAGCAGTGTGTGTTGCCAGTGATGACATACGGATCCGAGACGTGGTGCTTTACTATTGGCTTAATCCACAAGCTCAGAGTAGCGCAGCGGGCTATGGAGAGGGCTATGCTCGGTATTTCTCTACGTGATCGAGTCAGAAATGAGGAGATCCGTGGACGAACGAGGGTAACCGACATAGCTCAAAGAATTAGCCGGCTGAAGTGGCAATGGGCTGGCCACATAGTGCGAAGGACCGATAACCGTTGGGGAAGAAAGGTCCTTGAATGGCGCCCACGTCTCGGAAAAAGGAGCATAGGACGCCCCCCGACCAGGTGGACTGACGACCTGAAGAAGACGGCGGGTATCCGCTGGATTCAGAAGGCTCAGGACCGGTCAGAGTGGCGCAAATTAGGGGAGGCCTATGTCCAGCAGTGGACCTCCAAAGGCTGATGGATGGATGGATGGATGGCTTCTTTTTTGGTTGACAACGTGTCAGTGCGATGGTTATTGGCGACATTTTAAGGTAGCTTTGTTTATTTCATGCTATGTTTTTTTTTATTTTCCGCTTATATTGACATAATATATCTAATGCGATTGCAATTTTACAGAAATAGATTATAGTTACATTAATCCGTTGTTTAATAGCAGTTTTAACGAAACACCGGATACCGTATTAATATGCGTTATGAATTTGAATAATAGCAGCACATACTGTGGTTGTGGTTATGTCTTTGACTATTGTTACACGCGCTTTTAATTTGTATAACTCGTTTTCACTATTTGAACAGCGTTCGTTAGTGATCGTCTGTTTGATTTATAGTTTATATGCGTAGGATGCATTTCGAATCAATCGCGTGGGTGTACCTTGTTTAGGTGTTGTGATAATTCCGCACAATCTTAAAGTGTAGACGTGCAATTCTGATGTGCTTGGAAATTATGTAGGCATTTGATTATACTAGGATGGTGTAAGTATGGCGTAATTGAGTTCTGGCGTTGAATTTTACGTGAATACTGTTATTATTTTGGATAGATTGCAAGTTAACATTCCTGTTTTGCTCTCACGATGAGTCATCTTTACAGTGTTTAAATCAGTATGCAATACGATACAATATTGTAGTATTTAGTAAGTACATATACATAAATCTATAAAATAACAATATGTTAATCGATTACATGGCAAAAGCACATTTCCCTATAAATTTCAGTTACTATCAATTTATGTTTTCGCATGTTGTTCAATAAATAACTTTAACAAAGGTTTTTGAAAAAATGTGTTTCTCTACTTTAGTATTTTCTTCTATTTACTTTTCCATGCAGGTGATTTTTCAAGTTTTATTTAATTCTTTTTCGATTACAACTTATTCATCCATCGTGGGTGGTTATAAAATGTTTGATTTTGTTTTTGGTAAAATGAGTGGTATTTTAAATATTTATTGATATCAAATAAATAGTGTTTCATGATATAAAATGCAATTGAGAAGTTACAAATAATATCCATACATCAGTAAATATTAACCTAAGTCATGCGCCATTTTGTGAAAGTGCTCATAACCCTAACTTAAAGTTAATTGAAAACCGTTTGCGCACACATGCCATTCAATTTGCCCCATTTTGTTTGTATTTGACCGCCATATTTGTCAGTAAGCTAGCATAAAAATTACATACGCATAGCAAAACGCCAGATTAAAAACGGTACTTCATAAACGGATTTAAATATACACTACGCAGTCGGTCTGTCCTTTGCAAATTAAAAAGGGACGTTTTAACCGTATAAATCAGACGGCAAACGTTCTAATTACTCAAAAATCATATTTACAAACATGAAACGTGGACAGGTAACACTCATTAAGCCCACGTAGGGGACTCGCCACACATAAATTGTAAAGCCAACTGTATAGTGTTGCCATGGCTTGTGCTTTGGTAAGGATTTTCCGTTGTAAATTGAAGTCTGCTGATTTTGCTTTACACAAAACCTCTGTAAAAAATATAGGCATTAGGCCAAATATAAAATAAATAAAATATAGGCATTAAATTATAATCCATTCTAGTCTATTCTATTGCAATCTTACCTTCCCTTTCTTCGCATTATGTTAATTTCGCAGACCTCATGAACATCATATTTATGATAGTTGTGCTTGTACACCTTTACCAGCAATTAATTTGTCAACTTAGATAAGTTTTCCACTTTGGGTTATCTGGAAGAGATCGCTTTTTAGCGATAAAATCGCCTATTGTATGCTATCCATTGTAGTTGTTATGTACATGTACATTTTATTCTGGTATGCAATAAAGAGTTTTTGTATTGTTTTGTATTATATTAGGTTTAACGATTATTTATACATTTTTAACTATAACTATCACTTCAAATTTAAACTGATCAAGGTAATGCTGTTAAATATACGCAGTATAATTTTTTAAGAATAATACAAAATGTCATTGTTAATGAAGGAATAATAAATTATATTAAATTTGATCTTTATGTTCAAATTTATCTTTTCTCTGATGTCGGCTTCTCTTTACCAAGGAACTAAGAAAATTTAACACTTTAATCGTTGCAAACAATAGCCAACTGGCCTTTTTGTATTTAGTGTTCGATATTTATCCGTTTTTGGTTAAAAATACATGGTTGCCCTTATCACTGCTGCTCATTTTTGCGTACGCATAAAATTTCACACGTGTAGGGAGAAATTATGGTTTAAATACGGTCAGCGTTAATTCTGACATACTGTAAAGTCATTCTTATGTAAATGACTTAGAGTTTACTATAAATCGATACTCCATAATACATATTTATAGCTTCCTGTCTGAAATAACTGAAATACCTTCATTTTTTTACTCTGAGATTTGTAATTATTTAAAATGAATTATATTTTACTTCATGTATAGTAAATACCAGGTTATCCGAATAATGTTGCAAAGATTGTGTGTGTCAGCTCCTACGCACGACTGGAGTTTACTCCTTACGAACGATTATAAAATATATAACTATATAATAGTTTAGTAAATGCCTGCATTACATTTTTTAGTAAAGTAAAGCATGATTAATACATTTATTTATGTATATTAATTATTTAATTTGACGTGACGTTTTTATTTACACAAATTTACAATTCATCCATCCATCCATCCATCAGCCTTTGGAGGTCCACTGCTGGACATAGGCCTCCCCTAATTTGCGCCACTCTGACCGGTCCTGAGCCTTCTGAATCCAGCGGATACCCGATAAATTTACAATAATATATTGTGATTCGTAAATTACAAACATAAAGCATAACGCACATAACGCATAACGTAACGGAGAAAGTTTGATTTTACTCCTCATACATTTTCATACCGCGGGTTTAAATATGAAAATCGATTCTAAAGTACTTAAAGTCCAAAAATCATAAAAAAATATTAATTGAAGAAGATTATTGAGAAGGAAAGTCTTTGCTTATTATTTAAATTCTTCAATTAGCAGTTCATTTAGTTGTATTAAATCCAGTAACGTCTTAAAGCACGCAATATCTTGTATCTAATATATAAAATTCTCGTGTCACAGTTTTTCATCCCCCTAAATGATAGGGGTAGTTCACCCCTAAATTTTTTTTTTATATTATTTATATGGCAAAACAACGTTTGCCGGGTCAGCTAGTAATGTATAAACACCAAAATATCACAAATCTGATTATGAGATACTTGGATGCTACTTGGTAGAGTAATCAATAACATTTTAATAAGCTCAGTGATGGACCGTGTGCACGCAACTTTAGAGTTTATTACTTGTGACACTAGTGTACGGACTTGAATGTTATAATGTTACGTATATTTGTTTTTATCGTAACAAGAAAAAACTGCTTAATTTTCGCGTAATAAACTATTAATAAAATACAGTTTTAAAAAACTTTAAATGTTGACATTTTTATATTTTTGTATTTATATCTTTTTTAAATAAAATGTTAAGATAACCTGAATTCAATAATTGAATACGTATTTTACTACATACCTAACTTTTATCCATAATTAAAACTTTTAAACATCAAATTAAGAAACAAAATCGTGATAAACAACATTTTTTATAAAAATATAAGATAATAATGCCTAAAGTCTGAAAAAAATTACACGTTCAAAATTAACTTTATTTTTCATTTTAGTGACACGAGTTATTATTACGAGTACCTACGTGGATTATGCAAATTATTAACGACACAAACTTCGGGAAAATTTATAGCACTAACGGTTTTTATGAGCTGATTTCGTGACATATGACAATAAAATGGATCCAACGCGGGAACAACGTGTTTATGGAATACAAAATTGCCATCAAAGACTAATATTTTAACTGTCAAAAACATTCTTTGGCTGTGACATCCTACTGTTTCATGGAAATTACTTCGTATATTTTTACACCATACCCTATTTTTCTTTTTCTTTAAAAAGGTAAATTTTGTTAATGAAATTTAAATGTGTGGTAGTTATCATAACAATATTATACAAACTGACTGACTGGATTTGATTTTATAAAATAACAACATAACAAACATCTTCAATATTAGTCATATAATTATAATCATTCATAATTAACTATTTATGACAAATAATATCATTAATAAATATACCATTAAATAGCTTTAGATGATAGTTTTTTACATCGTTGTGAATTACTAAAAACATAAATTATGTAAATATGATAGTGTACTCATTTTACCTACATCAATTTCAGAGTGTAATTCATTTTTTACTTGATGTTAAATGCTGGCTATTGACTAAATACTCTAGGCGTGAGAAAATCTTTTATCTCAAATATTTTATGGCAAAGTAACTGAAATTAATGTTCGTAAATTATTTATGGGATAATCCATTGCAAGTAGTTACTAGTATTTATTTATTGGTAAATTCGTGATATTGTGCTAGTGGGTAACAATTTCAATTAAAATTTCTAGTAAAGTGTTCATGACACAAAAACAAAATGATAGATTTATTACAAATGCTCAAGAAATTGATCACGGGATTGAGATATAAATAATTTAAATGTCGTTGTCTGAAAAAAGGTCTAAATAATTCTAAGAATATGAACATAATTAAAGTTGAAATCCTATAAGAAACAGATCAGAACTAACAGTTTGATTCTCAAAGTCCTTAACTTCAAGAAGGCAGGTCTATAAAGGAATTTATCATCCAAAACTTATAACTTGAAACTAACTTGTCTTACGCTTTGACTGGATTGTCAATGTCAAACTTAGATTACAGTGAATAGTTGTCTAAACTACCTAATACTATAAAGAGGAAAGTTTTGATTTTTTATTTATTCTTTTGTAATGGATAGGTAGATGTATTCCCTGTAGAGGTAGGTGGTAGGTGGATTCCCCGTGTGGTGCCGGGTCCACTTAGTAGAATAGCACCACTCCTACCTCTTCCTGGGATGTCGTAAAAGGCGACTAATAGGATATTCCAGGAGATGGGCAGCAGCGTCTTCCTGAGTATTATTAACATCTACTGCGGTCACCAACACGCACTGGCCAAGCGCGGTGACTATTGGCTTAACCCCCTTATGTCAGCCAAAACCAAGCCTCGGCCCCCAGTCCCCGGCAGCTCCGCTATTCCTGGCTACGGTAGCGGCCATGGTAACGGCGGGGCAGGGGGTGCTAAGAATCGCCGGCAGAGATCGTGCTACCAATCTAAACAACGACTTCTGCACCTGGCAACATACAACACCAGGACACTGAGGACCGACGACAAGGTGAAGAGAGGTTTATCTGAAGTCCGAAGACAGGGGGAGGACACGATAATACTCAAATCCGGGAACTTGTTCTATCACCGGGAGGGCGAACACCTGTCCCAGGGTGGTGTCGGGTTTCTCGTCCACAAGTCCCTCGTCAACAACATTGTGCAAGTCGGGAGTGTGTCGGCCAGGGTAGCGTACCTTACACTCAGAATATCCAAACGATATTCGTTGAAGGTTGTACAGGTATATGCACCGACTTCGACACATCCCGACGATGAGGTAGAGGTTATGTATGAGGATATCAGTAGAGCCATACATACCTCTAAAGCTCATTTCACAGTTGTGATGGGGGACTTTAACGCGAGACTGGGCGCGCGAAATGGCGCCGAGAGGAAAGTGGGTCCCTTCGGAATTGGACGACGGAACCACCGAGGACACTTGCTGGCTAACTTTTTGGAGAAGGAAGATCTCTTTATGATGAACTCCTTCTTCAAGAAGAAGCCTCAACGCAGGTGGACTTGGATAAGTCCTGATGGTTCCACAAAAAGCGAGATAGACTTCATTCTGGCAGACAAACGGCACATATTTAATAATGTCTCTGTGATCAGCAGGTTCAAAACCGGAAGCGATCACCGTCTTGTAAGAGGCACATTAAATATCGACGTGAAGCTGGAACGGTCACGCCTGATGAAGTCTACGCTTCGCCCAACACCTGTCCAAATCCAGGGATCCGAAAACTTTCAACTTGAGCTGCAAAATCGTTTTGCGTGCCTAGAATCATGCACGTCGGTGGACGAGTTTAACACCAGGATGGTAGCAACTGTCCACGAGGTAGGGTCGAAGTATTTTAAGACCCACTCCAGTGGTAGATCTCAAGTTCTCTCAGAACAAACTCTCGGTCTTATGAGGGATCGACGAGAACTATGTGTGCAGTCTCCAACCACTATGGCGGAATACCGACGGCTCAATGAACAGATCTCCAAGTGCAGGCGACGCGATTTGCGCAAACACAATGCAAATCGTGTAAAAAACACAATAGAGCGAAACCAGGGCTCCAAAGTGTTCGCCAGAGATCTGTCTATTGGGCAAAGTCAGCTTACGAGGTTGAAGACCGAGTCCGGCACCATGGTTACGTCGAAACCTGAAGTTCTGAGAGAAACTGAGAGATACTACGGACGGTTGTATACCTCCTCTCAAGCTCCACCTCCCAGTGAGGAGAGCGACAAGAGAGCTAAATTAACCCGACACTACATAGAGGATATCCCGGACGTCAGCCTGTATGAGATTAGAGAGGCTCTCAAACAGCTTAAAAACAACAAGGCATGACGGTATCACCGTCGAGCTGCTAAGAGCTGGGGGGAAACCCCTCCTAGTGGCGCTCCAAAAACTGTTTGATACCGTCATCCATACTGGAACTACCCCGGAAGCGTGGAGCAGAAGTGTGGTGACTTTGTTTT